>BQNB010032941.1:0-52755 GCA_026074375.1 Tanacetum coccineum
ATAGAAAGAACCATGAAAAGATATGGAGTTAACCATCGTTTCTCAACATCATATCACCCTCAAACTAGTGGTCAAGTTGAAAACACGAACAGAGCTCTTAAAAGAACTTTTTCCATCCACTCTTGGCCGTCTGCCTGTCTTCTTGTAGAACTTTTTAATCTTTATGGCAGTCATAGCAATCTGCCAATTTATATCCATTTCTTCCAAATCCAGATCATCAATTTGATCTAGGTCTTCATGTATCAAATCCACATCATCAGCATTTGTGGCTAGAAAAGAATGGATAACTTCATCAGCAAGACCAGGAGTAGCAGTTGTTGTTGCTTTGGAAGAGGAAGTTGTATAAGAACTATAACTTCCTAAGCTGTGGCTTGGCTTATGCTTGCTGGAAGAGGCTTTAGCTTGTGATAGAAAAGCCACATTATCAGATGTAAGGGAAGAAGATGATGTCTTTTGGATGTCTTGTTCAAAGACACTCAGATTATTGTATAAATCATCTATTGACAGTGTGTCAATATTCTTCTTCGTTCTCATTGTCATGGCTAGACTGTCCCACGCAGGAGGAAGGGACCTCAAAAACTTGTGATTTGCGTCTTCATCTGACACACCAGCACCAAGGGCATCCAACTGTGATAGGAGTTTTTGGAACCTATCATACCCTTTCTCTAAGCTTTCCTTAGACGAGATAGTAAATGCCTCAAACTGTTGTTTCAAAACAGCTTTTTGCATTTTCTTCGAGTTCGCATTACCACCAAACCGTGTCTTGATGGCTGCCCAGATCTCTTTGGCATCATCCATGCCATGAAAACGTCTGAGATGATCTTTTGGAACAGCCATTAGCAGTAGTGTTCTAGCTTTCCTTTCTTTCTCATCAGCAAACTGTTCTTCCTGTGTGGCTGGAGGAAGAACCCTGTATACACCATCCTTACCTTTGGTGACTCGCTTCTTTGAGTTCCCATTCTGAATCACTTTCCAGACCTCATTATCTATATACTCAAGATAATGTTCCATCTCCATCGCCCACGTATCATAATCATCTTTTTGGAGGACGGGCAGTTTAATGTTTGAAAGTGTATTTGTGGTGATTATTTGTGGTGGTTTAGCAGGAGCATCTCCTTTGTTGGTTGCTGGTACAGATCCATCCAAAGATGCATCATCATGAAGAGAAAGTTCCTCATCATCATGAAGAGAAAAATTATCGTTTGCAGGTTGAGACATGATTATTTGATTTGGTGGAATAAAAGGTTTTGATCTATGTTCAATCTTGTGTAAAGTCCCTTTGGTGGCTCTGATACCACTTGTAGGTCCTTATTAACAGGATCTGAATGAGCCTTGATAGTCCTTTGAATAAATCCAAAGATACTATGAGAGACAATAACTGTGAATATAAATATTGACGCGGAATATCAATACTTATACCAAGACGAACACAAGAACAAATACTAAAATTGCTATTACTATTACTATTTGATTGTGAATACTCAATCAATTGATATGTTTACAATACTATTCTATGTTCCTTTTATAAGCTTAAGGAACCCTAAACGCGTTAAGAGATAATACTTATCTCTTCCTAAATCAACGCTAAATTGATAACTATTACTAATATTACAACAGACTTAACTGTCTGACCAAGCAGTATTAACTTTAATACTGCCAGACTTAAGTTAATGCTGGCAGACTTAACTTGCTCTACCAGACTTAACTTCTATACTAACAGTACTAACTATTCAGCTATCAGTACTAACTATAACTAACAGACTTAACTTTAATACTAACAGTATTAAGTCTGTTTACAATATTTTCCTAACAATCCTCCCCTAACTTGATCTTCATTCATGAACTTCAAGTTTCTTCGTACTTTGGCTTCACTTTGGGCTTTAGAGGATTGTCTTGAACTTCTGTCTTCAAAATAATATGTCTTTAAGTCTTCAAATCTTGACAGCAACTAGTCTTCATAGCACTCCAATCTTGACTGCAACAAAATATAGTTTTTGGCAAACTACCAGCCATAAACGGATTTGTTGTGTCTTTACCATGAGCCGTTTGCTATGGACTAGCCAATGTTTAGGTTTGTAAGACCATGGTACATTGATAACCATATGATTTTGAGCAAATCATCAGCTATAAACGGATTTGATAACTCTTTACCAGCTAGCCGTTTGCTCTGGAGTAGCCATGCTTCAGTATAAATACTATGGTGCATTGAATACCATACAATTTTTGGTAAATTGTCAACCATCTAATATGGATTTGCAAGTCTTTACCATAAGCCATAATCTTATGGACTAGTTATGGTTTTTCCACAGCCTTTACCACAAGCCATAAACTTGTGGGCTAGCCAACTCTTCACTTTAACAGATATGGTGAGTTGAAAACCATACAACTTATTTGCAAGTTGTCAACCATAGAACGGATTTGAGAAGTCTTTACCAAGAGCCGTTTGCTCTTGGACTAGCCAGTCCTTATGTTGGTTAGACATGGTGAACTGATAACCATTTGTTGTGTTAGTGCATAGCACCTTCACCAAGTGTTATCCTTCTCAACTTCTATCCTAGGCTTTCAACCCTACACATTTCATTACTTTCTAATGCCTGCTTGTTTTTCCATCATTTTCAACAATCTATAGCAATCTTCATTCATCTTTCCATCCAAAAGCTTCATTTTCAACATTGTTTTACATACCTCAGCAGAAAGTGGATATTTTCTCTCAGACAACATATAAACATCCATGGATTCTAAGTTTAAGCAATGTACCCTACAGGTATCATAATATCTCCAACTTATAATCTTTTGCTGTCCTATCTCACTCCATATAGAATCTGTGCTAAGAGGTTCTTCAAACATAATTCTTAAACATTTCCAAAATCCCTTCTCTAACTTATCCTCAGGCCCATCCATCCCATATCTATTCATTACTATCCTGTACAACTCAGTAAGGTCATCTCTAGATATAGATCTGTAATTAATGAGTTATAATTATGTTATAATGATTAGGGTTTGATTAGGGTTAGTTTGATCCGAGTGTTAGGGTTTAGATCATGTTAGAACATGATTTAGATTAGGGCAGAATTTAGGTCTGTGTTGTTCGACTGTTATCCCGATGATGGTAATAGCTTTTGTCAAGTTTCCGGTGTCTATAATGTAGCTCAGAGAGTCTAGTTTCCAGAACATCCGGCCTCGAAAGTTTTTAAGGTCGGGAAGTCATTCAATTGTTGGTTACGAGAAAGGTTGTCAAAGCAGTAAATACGGGTCAGATTTAGGTCAGATTACGAGGTGTAAAACCCCCACTTAAAATTTGAATTAGGCTTAGCCAACCTACAGGAGTTTAGTTCTATGTGTCTATTAAAAATCCCCCAAAGGAGAGCCTCAGATTTGGAGTCTAAGTATGGTTTTTAGGTCCAAACTTTTTAGTGTGCGATCAGATCCGAAACTGAGTAGTTAAAAGTTTGATTTTATTTGGGGCACTTAAGAGTGAGAATAAATTAGTGGAAAAATCATGGAGATAGTAAACTCATGATATTGAACCTGTGATTTTTGGTAAAATTTATAAAGGTCAGTAGGTGTGGTTTAGAAAATGGTACAGTGACACTAAAATTCTGCGTTTTCGGGAAAATTGTAAGACTTTGAAAATGTATGTAAACATGTTGGTTAATGTTGGGCATGGTGTCGGGGTGACCCATGAGGGTAATTAAACACCTTAGACATCCATCATATGATTGTTACATGTGCTTAAGCTTTTGGCTTAGTAGCGTGTAACGCGTGTTTGTTTTGATTGTTTAGTTTCGTGCAAGGATTTGGAATTTGCTTAAGCATCAGGTGAGTTTCATAGCCCCTCTTTTCTTATGTTTTATTGGGGTGAAAATGATGCAAGTATTGTGGATATGTTTTTAAGTTACTGTGATTATGTGATTTGTTTCAGTGCATGGGCATTTAAGTGGTTATTATATGTTATGTGCTACATGTGGTGAAGTTTCTGTGTGTTCCAATTGGAGGGTAGCGATGCTACCCATTATATTTCTGTGTGTTCCAATTGGAGGGTAGTGCTTCTACTCATTTCTGTGTGTTCCGATCGGAGGGTAACGGAGTTACCCATGACTGTATGATGTGGATCGTGGGCACGTTCCGTCCCAATGGTGGTTGTTTGGTATGATTGCATGTTAGCTTGTATAGTAGCTAGCTTAATTGTCCTGCCATGTTTTATTAATCAATAGGGAATGGGGATCATTTAAAAACTACGGGAAAACATAAATTAGGTTATAGGGAAATCCTAAAAATTAAAATCTTTACCTAAAAACTACGGGGAACAAAATCAGGTATCGGGAAACCTAAATACTAAAAATTAAGAAAATAAATGCTAAATTAAATTAAAAATCAAAATTAAATTCTAATTAACTTAATTTGAAAAATAAAGAAACTAGAACTAAAACGGAGGTCGTTTGAAGCTAAAAACGAAAAGAAAGAAAAAACGGTTTTTTTTTTTAAAACGTACCGGTTTTAAAACGGGTTAAGATGAAATTTAGAAATAATGGGCCTACACTTAAATTTTATATTTTTCCTAGACACTAAATGACAAAAGAAAATTCTTGTAAAAAAGAAAAATATTGTTTTATTAATTTTTAGGATTTTTTATTGAATTTATAAAAGTTTAATATACTAATTAAAACTAAGAAAATAGGTAAAAGACAAAAAAATAAAAGTTATAAAATTCTGAAAAAATAAAAATTAAATAAAGAAAAAGTAACAATTTTAAAAAATATAAAAATGCCCAAAGATTTTACTGATAAAATAAAAGTAATTAAACTAATTAAATCTAAACCTAATTTAATTAATTAAATTAAATAAAACTAAATCTAAAGCTACTGCTGTTAAAACAAAGGACCTAACAGGGAAAAGGGCCCCCCAACCACTTACCCACAACAAGGACTACGGAGGAAACAATAAACTGACAGGGGGACTAAACTAATGCAACTATAAAAAGAGAGAATTACAAAATTGGTTGGATGTGGGACCCCGATCATGCAAAGGTGGGTCAAAAGGCTTATTATCAAAAAGCCTCTAGAAGCTAAAGTTGTAGGAGGGCTTATGGGGGAGTCTTTTTGTAAAAGCACTAAGTGCTGAATCTCAAAGAATAAGCCAGAAATGTAAGGTTTTGCTGCTGCAGTGGCTTATTAAGCTTATGGCTTATTTATCTTTCTCTTTTTAGGATTTAAGCTACAAAATAAGCTAGAAAACTATGGGAATAAATCAATAGGCTAAGGGTGTCCTAAATATGAGCTAAGGTTACTAAATAAGCCCTAAGTTAAGCTGAAATTATAATAGTTTCCCCATCCCCACTTCCCTCAACTTATCTCTAACAGTTTATAAAAAAAAAACAAAAAAAATGGACTTTAAAGCTTATATTAAGCTGCCTTAATAAGCTATCTAAGGGATTTAAGCTGCTAAACCTAAAAGACCTACCTATAAGTTATATTAAAAAGCCATAAAAACCTAATGCTTAAAATCAAATAAGCTAGAAATAAGGGGGTCACTTATGGTGCTCAGCACCAGGGGAAGGTATGCACAGGCCTTGTGGGCTCTTTTTTGGCTTAACCAATAAGCTCACATGGGCTTATTACCTAAAATCAACCCAACACAGATTAAAAGGGCATGTAAATGAACTTATATTCAAAATTTAAGCTAATAAGGTGGACTAAAACCTGCTGGTTTTGTGGCTTGAAAATGGGGGTTTTCAAAGAAATGACAAAGCTAAACTTTGACTTATATTGTCAAATTAAAGGGACAGCAACAAGGGGTTGGTAAATGGGCTAGAAACAACACCCATAAGCACAAAAACAATGTGCTTAAGCTGCATAAGCAGCTTGAGTGGTTTAGCTCATTTTTGCTTATTGGAAATTTGACAGAATACAAAAGCCACTTAGAAACTTATTTTTAAACTAAAAATTGTGGTTAAAGAGGCTTAATAAACCCTACACACTCAGCCAAAGTTGGCTGAGTGGTTACAACCCATGGCAAATCCATTATGACCCATTTTGGGGTCTAAACCAAACACCCCCTTATTTATATAAAAAGGAGTTTTAACTGATTTTTGGTAAAAGTAGGCAGATATAAGTGATTACAAATGAATTTTAATAACTTTTAACATATGTTTAAACAATTTAAACAGAATTAAACAGCTTAAATCATATTTCAAATTTCGACAATGGTAATTTTCACAAACACTCTTAACTTTTATTTAAAACTGAAAGTATTACAACATAAGCTTTAAATAAACTGAATACAATACTCTTAAAGCAATCTTAATTAAATTTTACACTAAGAAAAGTAAAAAAACAGGGATTCTTTGTTCGGCTTGCTCTCTTTCCTTTTATACAAGTCCTTTGCCTTCTCTTTGTCTTGGGATGAGCTTGCTGTGTGTGTACAACACTTCCCAAGCAATCCTAGCCTTTCATTGGCCTTATAGCATTCTCAGCCATTGATGGGGATCGTCGGGTTGAGTGATTTCCAAGTGGGAAGGGTTATAGGGGCAGGGTAAGGTGGGAAATGGTGAGGGTGAGCTGGTGGTGGTACTTGGGAGGTGGTTTGGGAGTGAAAACAGTGGGAGAGGGCGGTTTGAGGTTGGCGGGAAAGGGTGAGGTACAGTTATGGTTGCACTGGTTTAAAAGAGAAGATTGGGGAAGAGGCAACAATGGCCCCTCATCTTTCTTCTCTTTTCATTTCATTTTAAGCCGAAAATTCAGTTATAAACATGTTTAGAAAGTGACAGTATTGGCCCTTGTGGTTTTATAACAAAAGAATAAAGAAAGGTTAGTGAAATTGCAATAATGGTCCCTGTTGTTTTATAACTAAAAGAAATAAAAGGAGTTTTGCAAAGTTGCAATTTCAGCCCTTGTGTTTGTTTAAACCATTTTTCTTTTATAAAGTAACTTTCAAAATTGGCAATTTTGGCCCCTTTTCTTTATTTTTAATTATAAAACAAAGTTTTAAAATTTACATTTTGGTCCTTATGTTTTATAAAAAAGGATTGTGGGCTTTTGTTGGGCTTGGGTTTTGTGTTGGGCTTGTATTGGGCCCAATAAGGTTTAGGTGGGGTTATTGGGCTTTTTCAAGCCCAATAAGGTTATGAAGTGGGTTTTGTGTGTACAATGGCTGAGATTGGCTGTAACTGGGCTAGGATTGGGCCTTCAAAGTCTTCACAGTCTTTGTCAATTGCACACAAATGGGCTGTTGTAATTGATTGAGGGCCCATTTGGTCTTCACAGTCTTCATAAATATACTATTGGGCTTTCCCGGCCCATCAGATGGGTTAAGATTGCATCCAATAGTATTCTTCAGTTCCGGCTCCGGTTTGACTGCTGATTCTTCAGTATTGACTCTGACTTTGGCATTTTTGGACTTTGGCCTTGATTTTGCACAGTCTTTTCCATTCCATGCTCAGTTTTGTCATTTTGGCTTGGTTTTCTGTCTTTTTGTTGATATCCACTTCCTGCACAATACAAATGCAAAACAAACATATATTTGGCAGTTTTTGTCTGTTTTTGGTCATTTAAGCTCGTTTTTAGAGGTAAAAGATATGTGTAATTAAGCACTTATCAATATGTAAGATACATCAATGAACCAATCATTGACCTATACATATGAACATCCACTTCTTCTCCATCTTTATCCTTGAGTAGTGGCTTTTGAGTTTCCATTGGTGTGTTTGTTGTCTTGACTTCTGTAAACCCAAATTTCTTTAGAATTTCACCAACATATTTATCTTGACTAATAAATATGTCATCCTTCTTCTGCTCCACTTGTAATCCTAAGAAGAATGTAAGTTCTCCCATAGAACTCATTTGAAATTTCTCATGCATCAACTTTTCAAATGCAATACATAGCTCCTTATTTGTTAAACCAAAGATGATATCATCCACATAAACTTGAACCAGCAAAATATCACCTTTGTGCCTTTTGATGAATATGGTCTTGTTAATTTTCCCTCTTTGAAACCCATTGTCCAATAGATATGTTGACAAGGTTTCAAACCATGCTGTAGGAGCTTGATGTAATCCATACAGTGCTTTTTCAACCTTATATACTCTATCAGGAAAGTTTGGATCTTTAAATCTTGGTGGTTGACATACATACACCTCTTCCTTAATCTTCCCATAGAGAAAAACACTTTTTACATCCATTTGGTACACCACAAAGTCTTTAAATGAAGCATAAGCTAAAAATAGCCTAATTGCTTCAATTCTTGCAATAGGGGCAAAGACTTCATCATAGTCAATCCCTTCTTTTTGTGTGTGTCCTTGAGCAACCAATCTTGCTTTATTTCTTATCACAATTCCTTTATCATCCTTTTTATTCTTGTAAACCCATTTAGTGCCTATAGCCTTTTTTCCATTTGGTAAATCCACTAAAGTCTAAACTTCTTGTAACTTGAATTGTAGAAGCTTTTCCTGCATAGCCTCTATCTAGCTTGGATCCTTCAATGCTTGAATTACCTTTTTGGGTTCTTCCTGTGATAAAAAGCAAGCAAACAAGCAGTTTTGAAGGTCTTTATGGTTTGTTCTTTGTTGAATAGTGCTAACAAACCCATGTTCCTCCAAATTCTTTGTCATCCTTCTTGTTTGTGTTGTTGATTGTAAATCTTCAATCACTTTATCAAGAGGATGGTCTTTATGAATTCTTGTAGTTAGAATAGGACTGACTTGGATTGTTGTATCCAAGTTGTTCAAGTCAGCCTCTGCACTAACATCTTCATCATCACTTGAGAAGTCATTTACGCTAATATCCTCTAAAGCAGGCATGTTAGGATCATTTTGAAGTTCAATACTTATATCTTCACCTGCAGCATTAACTTCATTTGTGCTAGCAGCATTAACATTGTTAGTGTTGTTAACATCATCATCCTTCCCTTGATCATTACTTTCACTTTCTTCTCTTAGATCATCATCAACCTTTTTCCCATCATCATCTGAAGGTTTGGATCCATCATCTTGAGAACTCTTTGGATCTTTGGAAAATAGTGGATCAGTAGTCTATAATGGTAGCAAAATGTAATCCTTGCTATGTTCTATCTCCTTTGTTTCTTGACCTACATTATCACTTGCTTTTGTACCTGCAAAACCATTAGACTGTGTTCTTGCAACAATTGGCTCATAATTCATTATTCTTGTTAGTGCATCTATATCAAATAGCCAATCTGGTCCACTACCTACAACATTAGGTGTATTCTCTCTAAACCTAATATGCAAGTTCTCTTCCACTATCCTTGTTCTACTATTGAATACTCTAAAGGCTTTACTATTCAACGAGTATCCAACAAAGAATCCTTCATTAGCCTTACCATCAAATTTGCCTAAATGATCTATGGTATTGAGAATTGTAACAGAACACCCAAATGGTCTCATAAAACTTAAAGTTGGTATTCTACCATGAAAAAGTTCATATGGGGTCTTGTTGTGAGGCTTAACAACTAACACTCTATTTTGCACATAGCAAGCAGTACTAATTGCTTCTGCCCAGAATGTAGTTGGCAACTTAGAATTAGCTAGCATAGTCCTAGCAGCCTCAATTAGTGTTCTATTCCTCCTCTAAGCAACTCCATTTTGTTGAGGAGTTCTAGCTACACTAAACTATCTCAAAATACCCTTCATCTCATAAAACTAATTCATCTCTTTGTTCTTGAATTCAGTCCTATTATCACATCTAATAATCTTAACCTTGTGATCTACTAGATTTTCTATCCTAGTTATAAAGGACTTAAGAATACCACTAGTCTCATCCTTAGTAGCTAGAAAGAAAACCCATGTAAACTTACTATAATCATCTGTGACAACTAGGTAATACATTTTCTTCATAAGGCTTTTTACAAATGTTGGTCCAAACAAGTCCATCTGTAACAAATGTAAAGGAAGACTGATTGAGTTCTCTGTTTTGGACTTACAAGAGGCTCTGTGCTGCTTTCCCTTTTGACAAGCAACACAGGTTTGATCATTTTCAAAAAGTTTAGAAGGTAAACCTCTTACAAGATTTCCCTTAACCAATTTATTCATGGTTTTAAAATTTAAGTGGCCTAGCCTTCTATGCCAAAGTTTAGATTCATCAGATGTGGCTTTCGAAAAGAGACAAGTTAGACCTCCTTTAGGAACAATATTCTTTAAATCAACACTATACATATTGTTCTTTCTAGGAACTTTAAGTAAAACATGACTTTCATCAGTTAACTTAAAGTTTGGAGATAAAACAATACATTCAGTGTTATTAAAGAGAACACTATTCTTTTTGTCACACATTTGTGAGACACTAAAGAGGTTAAACTTTAACTCTCTTACAAAATACACATTCTCAAAATCTAAATTACTAATTTTAATTGTACCATTGCCTATGATTTTCCCTCCTTTGGGGTTACCTCCAAAGGAAACATATCCTTCATCAATTTCTTCAAAGTTAGTAAGATAGGACATGTTCCTTGTCATATGCCTTGAGCATCCACTGTCAATCACTCCTTTCTCCTGCAAATCTTGTTGTGGATTGCCCTGCACATAAGGTAAGAAAATCAGTCTCTTTTGGGGACCCAAGCCATCACTGACTTGGATCTGCCTTGTGCATCAAGATAATCAAATTTTTTTAAGGTGATTGATGCACTGTTGTATTTAGAAACATGGTCTATAACTTTGGTCTTTGGTTTCCAAACCCAATAAGTTGAGGCCTTAACAGCATTGACATGATTTCCCTTAACATCATTAACTACTGCTTTTGGCCTAGCAGTATTAACCTTTTGATTGAAATTACTATTTTTAGTTGATGTTTTGTTGTTAATGGGCCTTCTAACAGTTGAATGTGCTTTATTAAAAATATTTTTTATTGGTCTTACACTATTCACTATTGTTTTGGGTTGAGCAGTCTTAACTGGTCTAGCAGTAGTAAGTGATACTAGGCCTGATCTCATTAATACTGCTTTTGGAACTATGTTCCTTTTAGGACTGGGGTGAGTCATTCTAGAAAAATTTTGGTGATTCACCCTTTGAGTATAATTCCACATAGGTTTTACCATTTTTTTTATTATTAAACTGTCTCTGATGGTTATCATAATCATACTACAGGTGATCAAAACTTCCACACACATAGCAAGCTTTGTTAATCATCTCAAAAGTACTCCCTAATCTTTGAGACATCATGTAATTCTAGTTTCTTTGGTTTCCTCTAGTACTATGTGTGTTTAGCTTATTTTGATCACCTTGTTTAACATTTGTTTTCCTAGGAGATTTTACTTGTTTTTTAGATTTAACAAACTCTATTTTAGCAAAACTAGACTTAACTGTTTTCTTTTCAATCTTAGATTGAGGCACATCTTCTTCCTTACTATCAGACACCCATTCCTCAATAATTGGAGCACCATTATTCTTCTTAATAGCTTTAGGCTTTTCTTCACTAATCTTAGCTTTACTATTCTTAGCTACAGGCTTTTTAACTGTAGGCTCACTAACTATAGGTTCATTCACAAACTCTTCTAGACCAGAGAATGACAAATCAGGTTTTGGAGGCATAAAGTTTCCTGTATAGAGAGGTGGAACAACATTATACCCTAAACCTATTTTGCACTTATCAACTATCTGACAGTCTATTAGTTTGCTTAAACTTTTAGATGAATTCTCAAAATTTTCTACTGTTAGCTGAATATCATCTTTTTGTTTTTGAACCAGTTCCAACTTCCTCCTAAGCTCTGTAGTGGCTACTTCTCTTAAATGAATCTCACATTTTAAGACTTTGATATCTTCCTCATAAACAAACATATTTTTTTATAAACTAGAAGTGTTGCTTCTACAGACTCTAAACCTGTTTTGGAAGCAATAGCATTTAACTTGGATGTCCTTAAGTCTTTTAACAGTTGTTCATTTTGTTCTTTAAGAATTTTAACATTTTCCAAACAAGATGATGAACAATTTGAGTCAGTAGATACCTCAGAGTTAGAACTTGTAGAAGAGTAAGCCATGAGTGCAAAGTTAGTTGGACCTTCTTCTGCTTGATCACTCCAATCATAACCAGAACCATCATAAGACACCAAATCATTAGAAGTAGTTATCTCCACTGGCATAACCCTTATTGTGTTTTCCCTATTCCTATTTTCTTGGTTCCTTAGAGCCCTGCACTCCCTTGCAAAGTGTCCCCATTTGTAGTAGTTGTAACACTCCACCTTGGACTTATAAAACCCAATGGTCTCATTACCATTCACAGAAAACTTCCTTCCATTGTTCTTCAAGAATCTCCTTTCCCTCATTATTAGCATAGCCATGTGCCACCTTAAATCCATCTCTTCTAAATCATCAGGATGAATTTGTTGAAAGTCCTCATTGTCAAGCTGTGGACTGTTTGGTTGACTTGCAAAGAAAGCACAGATGACAGCATCACTCAAGTTGTCAATTGTTGTTGAGTTAACAGCAGTAGCTTGAGTGCTAGCAGTTGTAGCACCATAAGCAGTATTAACTACTCCATTTGTAATGTTGGTGCTGTTTGAGGACACAAAGGCTACATTTTATGTGTTTGTACTTGAGCTTGATGTCCCTTTGACTTCTGGCTTATATACTTTGAGATTGTTGTAGAGATCATCCATGCTCATTGTCTCTAATTCAAACTTATTCCTCTACACAACAGCATGTGTGTTCCATTCTGGTGATAGACTTCTTAAGAACTTCTGATTCATATCTTCTTGTAAGATACTTTCACCATGAATCTCCAACTGACTGATAAGCTTTTGAAGCCTATCAAAGGTTTGATCTAACACCTCTGAGCTAGATGTAGTAAAATTTTCATACTGCTATTTTAGAAGATTCCTCTGAGTCTTTTTAGTAGCAGCATTGCCTCCAAACCTCTTCTCAACAGCCTGCAGCAATGACTTAGCATCTTTGATGTAGTTAAACTTCAATTGATGTTCATTAGGGATGCCCATCAATAAAGTGCTTCTTGCCTTCAACTCTAACCTCTTTTGTGCTTTTTCTTTAGCAGTTGTAGGAGCAATTATAGTCTTAACACCTTTAAGAACTTTTGTTATTGGAGGTGCATTACCATTCTCTATGACTTCCCATAGAGAATAATTAATCATCTGGATGTACTATTCCATCCTTATCCTTTAAAGCTCATACTCATCTGGTTTGAGCATAGACACTTTTGATGCAGCCACCATATATGTTGTGTCTTGATCCATCTCTTTATAACAAATAGACCTTATGTGTAAAAGAAATTTCTTCTTATTTAAAGCTTCTTAACAAGCTTTGATACCACTTGTTGATCCCACTTAAATAGATCTTGAATTCCTTAGCTTGTGTAAGGTTTAGTTATGCAAGATGAATCCTACACAACTATGATAGAAACTTTGTAAAATATATCAAAGATTATGTGGAATCTAATCTTTGATCAATAAGAAGAATATGCAATAGAACAGTAATTCTAATGAACATACAGATTAACAAACAAACAAGCTTTAATATTATTGATGAAAATAATACGAATACTCTTCCAGTATTAGGGTTACAATGACCTTGAAGCTATAAAGATATCAATTCTATGTCTTTTATGATGATAACAATAATCGATATCATCTCTATACCCTACGACCTCCTTTTATAAACACAAAGAGTCATAGTCAACATACAATCTTTTCTAACAATCTAAAAGATTTACTAAATCTTTTCTAAAATAACAAATACAATCATTTCCAATTATAACTTATACATATCGTATAAACATCTATAATCTTCTCATCAACATTATCTTGAAGCAGCATTAACCTTTCAGTAGTCTTAACCTTGCAGCAGCAGTAATACATACTAGCAGTAGTAACTTTGAACTAACAGCATTAACTTTGTACTAGCAGTACTAACTTTGTACTAGCAGTACTAACTGTTTACACTAGCAGCACTAACTACTTAGCGTATTTTTATTAAAGTTCTTTAGCAGTACTAACTTTAACTGAGCAGCACTAAGTTAAGCTTAACAGTACTAACTTACTTCAAGCAGCATTAACTTTAAGCTTAATAGCATTAACTTCAGACTTGTACTTTAAGCAGTATTAACATTACCAAGAGCAGTAGTAACTCCAACAGCACTTAGAAGTCTTTGAATTTTCAATAATCAACATTCAGATCCCAACAGGTAGTATGAAGACTATTACAAGGCCCCTATGAACATATTAAATGCATGTAAAATATCCTAAGAGGGATCAACCAGAATTAGGGTAAGGTAGTATGAAGACTGTTACCACTTGTATCCTTTCTACACACTCGCATTTCTCTAGACATATCAACAGTGATGTCGGAACTAATTATATCATTTCACTTCCATGTTAAAACACGAATCAATGATAAGAAGATAGAAAGAAGATAAAGAGAAAATAAGAAAGAGGTTTACAGAGAGAAAGTAGAGAGAAGAAATGAGATGGTTGATTAAACTTGTAAAAATATAAATGAGACCAACCCCCTCTCCAAGTATGGAGAGGGGTATAAATACCACAAGTAACTGACCTTGTAAGGCTTTTCTTGGGCCGTAGGTTTTTGATCATGGGTTAGGCTCGGGATTACATTTGGGTTTAAACCCGATACACATACAATATTAGCTTATGACACGAGCCCGTTTACCCTATTCTAGCCTATTACAATTAAGTAGCTAAAGACCAAGATTGATATAATATTTGAGGCTAACAATCTTCGCTTAACCATGGTTTTTGA
Organism: Tanacetum coccineum; assembly: GCA_026074375.1. Classification (NCBI taxonomy): domain Eukaryota; kingdom Viridiplantae; phylum Streptophyta; class Magnoliopsida; order Asterales; family Asteraceae; genus Tanacetum; species Tanacetum coccineum. The sequence continues at coordinate 14,712 of BQNB010032941.1, forward strand.
GAGATTCCAAGCTTTAATGTTAGACTTGATTTTGATGCTAACAATCTTTCCCGAAGTGAGGTCTTTAAGATTGCCTTGTTGTTGAGTTCTTGAGCCTTTGCTTTTGTCTTTATCTTGTAGGCTTGTTTCTTTCATGCTTTATGATCTTTGATCTTGAGCTTTTGTCATTGTCTTTTGACTTTGTCTTTAGTTTCGAGATCTCTAAATCTTTTCCTTGCTTTGTCTTGATCGTCTTTGCCACCTTGAGATCTTGTATCTTGACCAACATGATCATACTTTGCATCATCTTGAAAGCTTTCTAATAATCTCCCCCGAAGCTTGGTTTTTGAGGAGTTATCTTTAATATCAGAGTTTGCGGAAGTCTTTGTCTTTAATACTTGAGCTTTCTTGATTCTTGAATCTTGATGCTTATAGTATGTCTTTTTAGTCTGAGCATGAGCATGTGGTGATCAATCTGACTTTTGCTAGAATAAGGCTGCAACACCGTCGTTTGTACCTGCATTTGAATGTTAGTGATAAACAGTAGATATGGACGAATATGGCTTTTTCATTCGTTGAGTTTTGGTTGCATTATCCTCCGGTTCCGTGAGGACCATTTTATAGTATAAATATTGTACCTGTAATCAGGTAGGTTCAATTTTAGAAGAACCTCCTTAACAGGGTTTCCAGCTCAAAGTGTTAGATCCTCTAATGCAGATGCATTAGATTCATTGTACTTTCTTGTTCTCAATACCAGAACGTCTCAAAGCAGACAACACGATATGAGTGGATCAGATAGTTACTATCTTTCTAATTGAGTCATCAATTCATTTACTAGACCAATATTGATATCCAGTTAACACTTGACACAAGCTTGATTCATATAGAATCTCGCAAGTCACCTACCACAGAGATGTTTGAGGTTTACTCTGAAAGGATTTCCATTCGTCATCATGAATACTTAAGAGTATCACTCTAAATGTTCTAGAAAAATCACAAGGATAATGCGTAATACTTTTGTTAACAGCTTGTGAACTTAATGGTGTCCAACAAGTGTTTGTCATGGAATGTGTCTTAATAAGATTTATTTTATTGATCTCTTGGCTTTACACTCTATTAGTGTGTTTTGGTTTTAGTACTCGGAGGCTGGAGCAGACCGCCACCTATTCAATATCAACTAACTTTGAGTGATAAAGTCAATAGAAGTCGTGTGTATCTTCGTGACAAAAGAGAACAAGTAATGTTTTTGAGAGAAACTTGAATGGATTGGAAGGGTTATGCAGTGCATCACTGGGTCCATGACGTCTTGTCTTCAATACTAGAATTCATCTTTTTGAATCTGATAGATTATGTATTGACTCGGTTTCTGCCTAAAGTGTGTGGAGGGCTGCTTTGTTTTCACCCTTTATCCATATAACATATCATTTTCCATTCTTCACCCCATTCATGCTTACCGAGACATCATTACAAACTAACACCTTGTTTGATTGTCCCCGATTTACTCAATCTTTGTCGGCATTATTCCCTATCACATTCATCTCCAATCATACCTAGAACTGCTATTTCTAACTATGGAGTGTCCTTAGGTAGAACCTCCGTCATTGGATCAAATGACTAACACCTAACCAAAAACCGCCTTAAGAATTCAAAATTGTCATGAATTAAGATGTATTAGGTATAAGATCATAACATAAAAACCCTTTTACCTAAAGAATATAAAGCAATGTTTTATCGTATAGATACATATTATTTTCAAGATCATATTTTAATTAAAATTTTCCCCTTATTTTAAATACTAATGCAGTTAGTCTTTGAAATACCAGGTGATTAAAATTTGTCATGAAAATCTGTAGGGAGAAAATATTATCAACATGAATTATGTGTGTAACTATTGAAAATGTTTCATATACTCCCCCTCAATTTTACATATGTTTGAACACCACCAAAAAAATGATACCAAGTTGTAAAAGAGATATAAAATTAAAGTTGGAAGCAGTGTTTTGAACACACAATTTTAAAGGATTATGAAATGTCATTAATTGAATTCTGAAAAATTAATGCTCCAAGAATCATCTTATAACATACAATATATTGAGTAGTCATTTTATTACTGATTTTTTATTAAAAGATTTTTATAATGTGTTGAATACATAAGAATTGTCATGTGATGATATATCTAACAACACTAAACTTTGTTTTTTGAAAAAATCCCCCTCAAAAATAGAATCAATTGTAATATTGTCGTCTTTTAAAACATTATGAGGGAAAGAGTGTTAAACATACAATTTTTGATAAGATTTTAATAGTCATTGAGAAATCTTGAGAAAAATTTGTGTTTAACTAATTTTTTTTTTTTTTTGAAAATAATATGTTAGAAGACTTATCTTCTAACTCTAAGGGTAAGTGCACTTATGCGTACACTTTCTTTTTTCTTAAGCTCAAAACATTAAATGTCTTGTAGGAATAGCTCAAGACCGAGAAAAGTTGATTTTCTCGTTGTTAGGATAAGTTATCTTTATAGATAAACTTTCCTTTATTTGAAGTCCGGGTTATGTACTGATATTTGCACATAAGCCATGAAGAAAATTTAAAAAATGACATGTTTTAAAAGCCTTTGAACTTTTGCTCGAACTTTATTTACAGACACGTGTCAATATTAATTGACAATTTTAGGCACGTAAATATTATTGATACCAAGAGACATGTTGAGAAGATTCTTTTTGGTATTTTTATTCAGTTTTTAATTTTGTATTTTCTTTTTGAAATTTTATATTTTAGTATTTGGTTTTATATGTTTTATATTTTTGTATTTTTCTTTTCTAAAAAATATTTACAAGTCGATGTTTGATGAAATATCAAGCAGATTCATTTGTCAGAACCTCCAGTTCTGTTGGAGTCAAACATCTCATACCAATTCATCTGACAGGATACTGAAACCTTTCTTCTAGAAGGGCTTTAGTAAACATGTCAGCTAGTTGGTATTTAGTTCTGACAAAGTACAATTCAATTACACTGTTCTCAACCTGTTCCTTGATAAAATGATATCGAGTATATATGTGCTCGGTACAGGAGTGCTGCACGGGGTTGCATGAGATTGCTATGGCTGACTGAGAGTCACAGTACAATGGTATTTTGTTGTAGTTGAAGCCATAATCTTTAAGTTGTGTCCTCATCCACATTACTTGAGCACAACTTGCAGATAACGCCACGTACTCAGCCTCTGCTGATGGCATTGCAGTGCAATCTTGCTTCTTTGACATCCAGCTGACTAACTTATCACCTAGGAATTGTATTCCTCCAGAAGTGCTTTTGCGCGTATCAAGGCATCCGGCATGGTCGGCATCTGAAAAAGCTGTTAGTTCAAAGCCAAAATCCTTTGTATACCAGAGTCCCATGTTAATGGTACCCCTTAAGTATCAAAAGATCCTGTTAACCTCTTTGAGGTGTTTTTCAGTTGGTCATGCTGATACCGCGCACAGTCAGCCTAATGCTTGCACTATTCTGTCCTACTAGCACTGTCAATACAAAGTGACCCAATTTTTACTAAGATATCAGTTTGGTCTATAGGTTTTCCACTCAAGTCTGCATCAAGTTTAGGTTTTGTAGCCATTGGTGTACCAATGCTTTCACCTTTGTCCATACCATGTTTCTTTAGGATTTCTAAAGCGTACTTGGCCTGATTGATAAAGATACCTCATGGGGATTGGTGGATCTGAAGTCTTAAAAAGAATTTCATTTCCCCCATTAAAGACATCTCAAATCTACTGTGCATTAATTTTCCCCAATAATCTTTTAGAATATTTTAGGTTTGTAGACCCAAAAATTATGTCATCACATAAATTGTGCATAAAAAAAATAAGTAGAATATCCTCCCCGTATCTTATCATAAATAGAGTAAGGTCAATGGTACCTTTAGTAAAACCTTTGGACATCAGGAAATTTGAGAGTTCATCATACCAGGCTCTCGGAGCTTGCTTCAATCCATATAGAGCTTTCCTTAGTCGGTAAACCTTTTCTGGATGATCAGGATCAACGAACCCATCTGGTTGTGCAACATAAACCTCCTCCTTCAGTGGACCATTAAGAAATGCCGTTTTCACGTCCATCTGATAAATTGGAAATGACTTGTGTGCAGCATAGGCGACGAAAATCCGAACATCTTCCAAGCGAGCAACTGGAGCGAATGATTCCTCGAAGTCAATACCCTCTTCCTGAGCACATCCTTTAGCTATAAGTCGTGCCTTGTTGCAAATTACAGTTTGATCTTCATCCTTTTTGTTCTTCCATAACCACTTTAGCTTTATAACAGTCTTGCCAAAGGGTTTGTCGACGAGTTCCCAGACTTGTAGTCTGTCAAACTGATGAAGTTCTTCCTGCATTGCTTCTATCCATGTAGAATCAGCCATTGCCTCCTTAATGTTTTTCGGTTTGGCTATACTCACAGTGAGTGCGAACCTAACACATTTCAGATCTGTGGCAAGTTGTCATCAAGTTTGCACTGGCTTGGATGGATTTCCACAAACTTGTTCTAGCGGGTGATCTTTTGTCCATTGGTATTCAGAACTGTGTGGTTGATAGAAGGTATGCATATTTGAATTGTCAATATTGCATGAGGAAGATTCAGGAATTTTTCATACTGGTGTACAAAAAGGATTGATAAAGTCATCATGTTGAAATGATGCAACTTCTGCTTGATCATTGTTGTTTTCCTCAGCATTAACATTTATTGTTGGAGTGGACGGTTGTTGAATATTCGTTGTAGGTTGTGTGACTTTTTGCTTAGAATTATCGGTGGGAGAAGTAGACTTTTACACACTTTGATTTCCTGTAGAGAAATATTCTTCAAACAAAGGATTGAATAGAAATTCCAACTCTTGTTATGACAAAGCTGTCTTGTCTGCTGGAGGAACAACATCTTGTAGTGGGGGCACAGGGTCAGAGTTGTCATAATCTGACGCCTTTTGTTGTTCTTGAAGAACGACTCCTTGAGGATAGTTTTAACAGACGTCACCTTCTGTGAGGTGAACAGACCTTGAATTGCCGTGTTCAAACGTCATATCTTTGATTTCATCAAAATTTATATGAATGGATTCAACTATTAATCGAGTTCTCTTGTTGTAAACATAATACCTCGCCTGAGTAAGAATAATCCCACATGACACCTGGATCCCTTTTCTTTCATCTTATCAAATTTTCACATATCTAGTTAAATAACAAAGCAACCCAAGAGATGAGACGGTGTTTGAATAGAAGGTTTCCAGTCGCTTAATATTTTTGGGTGATTTCATTTCCCATGAGTCCGAGATAATGCATGGTCATCCGTTTTCTGAGTAAAAGCATGTTGGTTGCGATTGCTTCAGCCCAAAAGAACAATGGAAGTTTAGAAGCTGAAAGCATCGTTCGAGCAGCCTCAACCAGAGTACGGTTTCGTCTTTCGACAACGCCGTTCTGTTCAGGTGTTCGAGGAGTGGAAGTTTGATGTTCAATGCCTTCTTCTTTGAAATAAGCATGGAGTGTCTTGTTTAAGAACTTTGTGCCTCTGTCAGTCCGGACAGTAATTACTTGTGCTTGAAGATTGCGTTGAATCATCGTGAGAAAATCCTTTAGCACGTCTGGTGTCTCATCCTTGGATCGAAGAAAGAGAGTCCAAGTATATCGAGAATAGTCGTCAACTATAACCAGAATGTATTTCTTCCCATTTATGCTAGCAACCCGCATTGGACCACATAAGTCCGTATGAAGCAAATGTAGTCGTCCTTTGGAACTTGGAACAGCCTTTGTCTTGAACGAGCTTCTTTTAGCTTTACTCACTTCACAAGAGGAACATAGTTGATCCTTTACATATTTACCCTTTGGCAAACCAATCACAACATCTTTCTTAGAAAGCAGGTTGATGTAGTCGAAGTTGAGATGAGAAAGTCTTCGATGCCATAACCATGCTTAAGTTGGCGAGGCTTTAGCCATCAGACAGAGTGGAGTTGCTGAAGATATCTCTTGAAGAGAAATTATGTAGAGATCAGATCTACGACTACCAGTGAGTAAATCGTTTCCCTGAAGATCTCTCACATAACACGTAGATTTCCAGAAAGCAACCTCCAAATAAGCATCACAAAACTAGCCAACGGAGAAAAGATTGTGATTAAGGCCTTTGAAGTAATAAACCTATTTTATCATGACATTTCCTTGAATTAAGTCTCCATAGCCAAGAATCATAGCAAATTGATCATTCCCAAAACGAACAGTACCCAGAAATTTCTCAACGAAATTACACAGAAGCTTTAGATTGCCCGTCATGTGCTTTGTGCATCCAGAGTCAACAATGAATAGGATGAGTTGAACAATCTGCAAGAGAATTAGAGGAAGATGGAACATTTGACAAATTGGATCCTAAGGAGTTCGATATCTTCAAGACATTAGTTATCCTTGAGACGATGTCTATAGTGGGACTAATACTTATTGATACATTTTCATTCCTAAGTTTAGGGATCCATATCTTTTTGGTCTTAGGTGGTTTGGGTGTCCATTTATATCCTAAAGGACTTTGCTTTTCTATCCACCATTTCCATTCCCTATTTGTATTCTCATACAACTCCCTAAAGTAACTCTTAGATTTCTGAATAGTGGTATCTGGTGCAACTATTTTCTTATGGGGTGTTGCAACAGACTTGTTCGCTTTGTCTTTGGGTTTTCTAGCACTAATAGGCACTACATTAGGCTTCTTAGTTCTAGCATTCACGTCATTCAAATATTTAGAAACACAAGCATCATGATTCAAATTAAACACACATTTTCCACAATCAGCACAAACAACATTAACATTCGAAGTTCTAGAATTTAAACTGTCATTACACGCAGTTACAGGCTTTGTTTTATTAGAAATACTAGTAATCCTATAGTGGTCTTCTACTTCTGTCTTCTTAAACGTCACTTGACTTTCGTTTGGCATGACCTTATCTTTCATTTGATTACTCCTAAGTGTTGGTCTGCTAACATTATTTTTGTGAATTACTCCTATAGAGGTAGACACGCAAGGGTTAGTATTCCTAGAAGTCTGAGGTAACTGTGGTGCTCTAGTTTGTGTTGTCCTAGTGTCAATTCAATACATTCCTGGTTTTATCACATTTGTGTTTCTTACATCTTTGCATGCTTTTTTAGGCAAAATCTGTGCAGTGAATGGTTTTGATGTGCCTTCCGACACATTAGTTTTACTAACCGACTATGTCTTTGAAAAACTTGTTCTCACAAGAGAATTTGAAAAAGGAGCCGGTTTTACTAAAACTGATGGTTTTGGAATCCTTTAAGCATTTGGTTGTCGAACAACAGAAGGTTTATCAAACTTAGTTTCTTCATATTTTCCGTTGCTTTTTTCAATGAGTTTCTTTAGCTCACTTATCGCTAGGTTCTTATCTTGCAGTTGAGCTTTCAAATCTTGTATTTCATGATATTGTTCTCACTCTTTTCGAAATACATTTGAAGCATTTTCTTTGCAAACTGTGTCATTTTTCAACTTTTCTTTACAATTTTGTAAATCAAGTTCAAGAGAAATCGAATGTTTTTCTAATTTAGCAAAACTTCGTAAGAGCTCATTATAAACTTTTTCATTGACATTTTTAGTTTGTTTCAAAAGCTTTTCTGCAAGATATTCACATTCTTTGACCTTATGAAGATATAAGCATTGTATTTCATTATACGCATCTAAATCAGACAAAGAATGAAAATATGAACACATAACATCCTTAGACACACACTCTTAGAGCAATAGATCATACATGTTTGAAAAATCTGCCTTGTTAGATTCAAGTTCGTCAATCTCTTTTTCAAGGGATTCAATGTGCTTAAGATCTTCATGCATCTCCTTTTTAAGTTCATGAACAAATTGAAAACTGTCATTTTGTGTTTTTATCGAAAGAGGCATCAAACATGCTTTTATCAAAACTTCCATATCATGAGCAGTTGGCGCACGAAATCTATCACTAGTATGTTTAAACCAAGCTTGAGCAACAAGTTCTCTAAAGTGATTAATGTTATTAGTCATTACATTATAAGCTTGTCTACTTTTACTAACAGATTTTGAAACGGGAAGAAAGGCAATGTTTTTGACAATGTTTGGTTTAGTTTTCACAAATGATTTTCTCCACATTTTCTTCCTAACTTCTTTAGCATGTGCCAACTGATCAAGATAATCTTGTGAGGGTGGTTTGAAAATTTCATAAAGACTATTCTGCTTTGTATAATCAAATGGTTTCACTAAGTCTTTATCTAATTTTGATCTACTCTCTTTTTCAAGAGTGATTGTCTCTTCCCAATCAGGGGCAAACCTGTTTGCAAGATTAGAATTATCGTATGGGATCTCATACAAACATGGTTTTTTAGCCTGAGCTTTCTTGAGGTACATTAGATTTGCAAAAGTTGGTCTATCATTATAAAGTGAGCATTTGGGTTCTAACATATGAATGGTTTGAATCGACTGGTTTCGTTTTTAAACAATTTCTCTTTGAGAAGACCTTCAAAATGTGACTTTGTTAAAAGACTCTGTTTGACTAAATCATCATGTTTCTATTTGACAACTAAAATTTCATAGGCTTTAAGTTTTAAACCTTCTTTTATGTCAATGTCTTTTTGAGCTAATAGTCCTAGAGTTTCATTTAACTTAGTTTGAAGTTTGTCATAGTCAACGGTTCAGTCATTAAAAGCAATGTACTTCTCAAGCTCATTATGTTTGGTCTGAAGTGTAATTAAGCAACTATCTCGAGTAGCAATCGACTCCTCAAGATTATATTTGCACTCCTTCAATTCTTGAGTCAATGATGTGTTCGCTTTCTTTAATTGCTTCAAAATCTTTTTGTTTTGTTCAATATCAAAAGTTAAATTTGCAATTAAATTAGCAAGTACAGCATGCTCATCATTGCATTCAGCATCATTTTGGTCAACCTGATTATCATTATTACACATATTTGATGAATCAGGAATGACATTGCTATCATCCTTTTCCAAAACATGTGTGTTGTTAATGGATTCAGGTTTCTCAGAATGTTGTCTCTCATTGGCAAACACATTATATTCATCATTGTATTGTACCTCTTCCAATGGCTCAGCAGTGTTGTCGGAGTCTGCAGGTAAGACCTCCTAAATTTTAGCCATGTAACTATAATGTGCTTCCAATTCTTGTTCATCAACTTCTTCATCTGTGTCTACTAGCTAATCAGCTTGTTTTGCTCGTAGTGGAACACCTTATTCAGCTTGTTTGCACAACAACATCTTTTCCTTGTGATACGTGTAGTCTTTAACCTGCTTTGGCTTCCTGCATTCCATAGCAAAGTGGCCAAATTCCTTGCAGTTAAGACATAGTATTCCATTATATTGCACTACCTAACTGCCCACAGTCTCCCTAGCCCCAGTAACTGTCATTGTCCTCTGATTCCCCTACTGCCCAGACTGATTGTCATTCTTATACCTTGGAGAATTATCTACAGTCTTGTTTCTGGAGTTCGAGGAAGTTCTAAGGTTGTTGTTGGTAGGTTTGTAGAGCTTCTTGAAATACTTAGCAATGAGAGCCAAATTCTTCTGCATTTCTTTGTCTTTCTGAGCTTGTTTAGGATTACTGTCTTCATCAGATCCTGAATCAGATGGTGCTGTCACTGGTTTGGCGACCTCTTTACCTTTTTGTCTGGTAGATGCATGCTTTGGTGTTGGTGCATAAGCTCTTTGAGGTTTTGGTGCTTGGTTGTAATTATCCAGATATGTTTAAGCAGAAGCAACAAGTGCTAATGGATTTGCAGTCTTTGCTATTCTCTCAGCACGGATTTCATTAACTTCATTTTAATACTGCTTCAGAATGTCAAATAGCCTGTGATATGAGACAGTGTCTAATTTTTCAGTCTGCTTGACAATTGTTACAAACCTTGACCATTCTGGCTAAAGTTGCTGAATAAATTGAACATTCACTTGTATTGTATCAACTTTCAAGTTGTTCCGTATCATTTCATTCATCATTTTGTAAAAACGAGAGTAATATGATTCCATTGACTCTCTATCTTGAGAAGTGAACTTTCCAAATTCCCAGAACATGTTAGTCTTAATATCTTGAATGTTCAAAGATTCACCCTGTTGTAGCCTTTCAATGGCTATCTACATTTCATTAGCTGTCTGGCAAGCATCAACAGTTAAGTAGATTTCATCTCCAATTCCAGTTAACAGCATGAAGATTGCTTCTTTTTTAGCCTAGAAATGAGCTTTGTTATCAGGATTCATGTTTAGTATTGTCTCAAATGTTGTGTGTTCAGGTATTTCTAGAGAATCATCGGTTGCAGCAACAGCTGGAACTACTACAGTAGTAGGCTTGTAGGGACCTTCGAGAATGCATTTCCTCAGTGCATCACCATTTGGTTTCGTATCAAGATATTGTAGAAATCGTGATCGCCACCGTGCAAATCTTCCTGTTGCAAGCATCGGTAGTCGATCTTTTGACCCAGCTGCTATGATGTTGTTATGCATTTGACTATCTATTGAGGATCTTTTGACCCAGCTGCCAAAATTTGGAACTAAGTCTCTAGAGGGATCAATAGAAACCTCATCAGAGAGACTAAAGTAATCTTAGGAACTATTACGTTTTGCTAGGTATCTAAACGATCTTTCATCATTATACCTGATGACTTGAGTTGAATTTCAAGGCAAAATTCCTTTAAGGGGATTAGACTATGATAACCGGTATCTTTTCTGGATCTTGGTATTTTTAAAATACTATATTTGCGTAAACTTCTTTCTTCTATCTGGTCAGTTCTTTTGAGAAAAACTAAAAAGTTGACTTTTGTTGACTCTTTTATGCGAAACGGTTGCGGTTTAACCGGGTATTGAGAGTCTTGATTTTCTTAAATGAATCACTTTTGATTCATCTTTTCTATATAGAAGTATTTATGTTACCGTTTTAACGCTTATCGGGAGGTTTTCCCGCGTTCAACAAAAATCATCACGCAACGCGTACTGGCATGACAGTAAACTAAAGTGTATCTATTTATCTTAGATTAAACTTATTAAACTTATTTTAATAAGTTATCTTGTGATCCCTGCTAGAGTTTGGCTTAAAACGTGAATTTTGAGTATCGTTCGGAAACTAGTCAAAAAAACATTAAACTGCGTGAGTTTAACATTTAAGTAAAGCAATTATTTAAAATCATCTCTTGGTCAATCTTAGGTCACCTTAACGCGTTTTAGTATCTTGTGAGTCATTCATGAACACTCGATTTCAGTTATCGTTTAAACTAGTTTCGGTTTTAAAATCCCGACAACAAGACGAAGATACATGGGATACCCTCCTACTCTTCTTTATTTCATGGACCACAAGGGGGACAAGAAGGGTCCTCCATTTTGTCTTGTTTCCACCTATAAAACAACACACACTCACATTTGCATGATAAAAACCATCAACCAAAACACTTTTCTCTCTTCTTCTTCTTTGAGGTTCGGACGAGCACCACAAAGATAAGAAAACCATCATTTTTCAAGTTTTATCAAGATCAAGGGTTAAGAAAACATTCTAGGGTTGATATCTAGTAATCTTGGATAATCAAAAACAACATTCAGGTTGTTTTCTTGTGTCTAAGCTCTAACCGAAACCCTTTCTTGTAAGTTGTCTAAACTCTTAAATAGTTGTACTTTTGTGGTTATTATGGTGATCTTAAGCTTGTTGTACAATGCGTATGTTCTAAAAATGAAAACTAAAATTTAAACAAGAGCTAAAAGGGTGCGTTTGGTTTTGACGTGAGCAAAAAGAAAGGAAAACAAGGTGGTCATCTTTATGTCATGGTTGTTGTGGTAATATACCTTGAGTTATCATTGGTGCTTATTTGAAAACCTATCTTAAAAATAAGTTTGGTTAGGGCTTATTCTGGCTAAAGTTGCTGAATAAATTGAACATTCACTTGTATTGTATCAACTTTCAAGTTGTTCCGTGTCATATCATTCATCATTTTGTAAAAACGAGAGTAATATGATTCCATTGACTTTCCATCTTGAGAAGTGAACTTTCCAAATTCCCAGAACAGGTTAGTCTTAACATCTTGAATGTTCAAAGATTCACCCTGTTGTAGCCTTTCAATGGCTATCCACATTTCATTAGCTGTCTGGCAAGCATCAACAGTTAAGTAGATTTCATCTCCAATTCCAGTTAACAGCATGAGGATTGCTTCTTTTTTAGCCTAGAAATGAGCTTTGTTATCAGGATTCATGTTTAGTATTGTCTCAAATGTTGTGTATTCAGGTATTTCTAGAGAATCATCGGTTGCAGCAACAGCTGGAACTACTACAGTAGTAGGCTTGTAGGGACCTTCGAGAATGCATTTCCTCAGTGCATCACCATTTGGTTTCGTATCAAGATATCATAGAAATTGTGATCGCCACCGTGCAAATCTTCCTATTGCGCCACGTGCCAATCTTCCACGTTGCAAGATCGGTAGTCGATCTTTAGACCCAGCTGCCAAAAATTGGAACTAAGTCTCTAGAGGATCAATAGACAACCGCATCAGAGGACTGAAAGTTTAATCTTAGGAACTAGTACGTTTTGCTAGAGTATCTAATCGATCTTTCATCATATTACCTAATGACTTGAAGTTGAATTCAGAGGCAAAATTTCCTTTAGAAGGGGCTAGACTTTGATAAACGGTATCTTTTCTGGATCTTGGTATTTTTAAAATACTATATTTGCGTAAACTTCTTTCTTCTATCTGGTCAGTTCTTTTGAGAAAGGGTAAAAAATGAAATGTTGACTTTTGTTGACTCTTTTATGGAGAAACGGTTGCGGTTTAACGGGTATGAGAGTTGATTTTCTTAAAGAATCACTTCGTGATTCATTCTTTTCTATAATAGAAGTATTTATCGTTACCGTTTTTTAACGCTTATCGGGAGGTTTTCCACCGCGTTTCAACAAAAATCATCATCGCATGCGTACTGGTACGACAGTAATCTAAAGTGTATCTAATTTATCTTTGATTTAAACTTATTAAACTTATTTTAATAAGTTATCTTGTGATCCCTGCTAGAGTTTGGCTTAAAATGTGAATTTTGAGTATCGTTCGGAAACAAGTCAAAAAAACATTAAACTGCGTGAGTTTAACATTTAAGTAAAGCAATTATTTAAAATCATCTCTTGGTCAATCTTAGGTCACCTTGACGCGTTTTAGTATCTTGTGAGTCATTCATGAACATTCGATTTCAGTTATCGTTTAAACTAGTTTCGGTTTTAAAATCCCGACAATAAGACGAAGATACATGGGATACCCTCCTACTCTTCTTTATTTCATGGACCACAAGGGGGACAAGAAGGTCCTACTCTTTGTCTTGTTTCCACTATTAAAACAACACACACCACATTTTGATGGATAAAAACCAATCAACCAAAACTCATCTTCTCTCTTCTTCTTTTTGAGTTCGGACGAGCATCCACAAAGGATAAGAAAACATCTTTTTACATTTTGATCAGATCAAGGTTAAGAAAACATTCTAGGGTTGATATCTAGTAATCTTGGATAATCAAAAACAACATTCAGGGTTGTTTCTCTCATGTCTAAGCTCTAACCGAAACCCTTTCTTGTAAGTTGTCTAAATCTTAAATAGTTGTACTTTTGTGGTTATTTATCGGATGATTTTATGCTTGTTCGTTACAATGAGTATGTTCTAAAAATGAAAACTAAAATTGAAACAAGAGCTAAAGGGTGTCGTTTGGTTTTGAAGTGTGAGCAATCAAGAAGGGAAAACAAGGTGGTCATCTTTATGTCATGGTTGTTGTGGTAATATACCTTGAGTTATCATTGTTGCTTATTTGAATAATACCTTTTTTTAAAAATAAGTTTTGTCTAGGGCTTTATTTGCGTTTTTTTGGGCTTGTTTCGTGAGTCACAACCCAACCGTGAGTTAAAGAGGGAGTCATGGACTCGACCCGTGACTTATTTCATCTTATGTCGAATTGTTGTGGCTTATTTCGTATAGTTTATCTTATATTCGAGCTTATTTTCTAGCATACTTCGATATTGGGCTTATTTAGAAAATGGTTATTGTAGTTAGGACTTTTGTGGGGTTTCGGCCCAAAATGTCGTGCAAACAAGGGTCATGGGCTCGATCAATGACTTATTCGGCTTATTTTGAAACCCTCGTGCTTATTTGATTGGCTTATTCATATTCGGTCTAATTTTGAACTTATTTGGAGTCTTTTGGGCTTTGTTCGGTTTTGGCCTAATAAGGATTAGGGCTCGGCCCATTTATGTATTCCTCGGCTTATTTGAGCTTATTTTGCTTATCGAGTCTTTTCAAATGAACGCCTAGTCACGATTGTAGACCATAAGACTGTTCAAGCCCATACAGATGCGATGCTGTCTTCTTTGTTGTCTTAAACTTATTATTCGCCGGGTCATGCATAGTCTCTGTGAGATAGGTCCCGAGAGATGAGTTGTGTTTCCTTAGGTGTCGATGGTGAAAGGTTGATATGTTTTCAAGAAGCTGACGAACAAAGCCTCCATCCAAGGTTAATGATGTAAGAAGTCGCTCGCTTCGGGTGAATAAACAATGTGACTGTAGTCAACGGCGATAATTTTCTTATGGGATTCGCAAAAACATTGAGAGTGGCCTCATCCTAAAGTTCTTGACCCGCTCATAACAGATATACACTATACAAATCAGTTTCCAAGCATAAGAGTTATTATGATCTCCCATTGAGAGTCTCCCATCACCCAAGGGTCTAAGAAGTGTGATATTTTGTGTATCACTTTGATCTTGCTGTGACATACACAGTAGAGTCTCCTGAGCGAGTATTCTCTCAGAGAGAATACATATGTGATAGACATCTATAGATATAGATTGTTGAGTGTGCCATTGGTGAGAAGAGTGTTTCAGTTGTCTTCATGAATGAGTATCTCGATTGTTATATTCTTGACACATGCAGACTGTGTGTTGTTGTTTTGATCCGCGCGCATGTCTAACAAGAGCGTGTGCCCCTGAAAACCACTGTATCCTATTTCTGATCGTTTTTGTGTTTCTTTACAGTTGTGGAGATCTGTACTTTGTGGTCAAATGTGTATTCTATATTATTTTGTGTTTTGAAGAGACTATGTCACCTAGTAAGTCTAATGTGATTGTGTAATAAACGTCATGATGTGTTGGATAAATAGAATATCAGTGTAACTCTAGTTGTCTTAGAGAGAACATGTAAGTACGAGGAATATGATGTTGTCACTGACTTACAACCCCGCGCTGGTTTGGATGATTCAGTGCGTGAATATTCCCATTCGAACAGTGTGGTAAGGTCCCTGGTTTGTTGCACTGATGACAATTCTTTGTGAATTCTAGACTTGAACGGATATGTTCGTATTACTTAGATATATAAGTGGACCTCAGATGAATAATAGATGTCTTTAGGTGGATGTAGAGAAGTTGAGTATATATCGTTGTGTATAGTGTGTTATAGAGTTGATTGATAGCAAATGTAGAAAAAATTATTGTAATATAAGTGTTGGCGAATCGTGATATCTAAGATTAGACTAGCTCTCAATGCGAGTGCTGCGCATGTGTGACTGTTGGATCACGTATTTGCGATGAGATGTGTTAAGAGTCACACGTAGTCATAGAAGGTGGTAATGATTATGTGTAATTTTGGAGATAACCGTAGTAAGCTGAGATATAGACGGCGTCGTGTTTAGAAGTTGTCACTTCCTCTAGTAATAGAGATGTCGCAAAGAGTTATCCTGTCAAGCATAGACAAGGGGTGTGGCAAAAGACGGGATGTTCTGTGTGTTACATGATTAAATCACCAGTAGGTCAGAAAGACTGTTTTATTGGCATATATTTCAAGTTGAGGGACAAATCTGCTAATAGATATTGTTCGCGCTAGAGAGAGTTGCTGAGATAACGCGTATCTTATGAGATTGTCGAACTTGAGAGATCGCTAATCTTCGCAAGTGAAAATAACTCCATTAAAGGTGTCCAGGAAGATAATGTGTTATAGTCACAGTGGTGTCGTTGTCTATATATAAAGTATGTAGAGAAATCGTAGTCTCGCAGAGTGAAGAGCTCTATACTTTACAGAGACTATGGGAGACTTTCTATTAGAAACGCAGTAGTCGACTAGCCGCTTACGATTTGTCGGAAGTGTCGTGTTAGATTAAAAACGCATTAAAATCAACCCTCGGGAGATATCCATAGTTATAGTGTATAGAGTGAGTCACACATTACTTAGGGGAGTCTTCATATTAAGGAGTTTCATCTTGGTATTACGGTTTGACTATGTGTTTTTGTTGGGTTTACGATTTTAAAGTGCCCCTAGCCTCCTCAAACGTTTACTGAATGACTTCTGAATTATGATGGCCCGAACGGTGATACAATAATTCCAAACTCTTCAATCAAACTCATAACTCTTAAACCAAAGTTCTAAAGTACAATCTTCCTAAGACTTGACATATTCTACTCAGGTTGTGTGACGTGGCTATTTACTATCATTTTACTATATCAACATTCCCCGGTTAAGATTGTGATAAGGTCGTCAGCTTTCATTTCAGAATATTTATTACATCTACCTACCAGGTGAGTTCATAGCCTCGCCCTATTTCAATTTTGAATTTTATATACCTGCGAGGGGGTACATGCGTGTTACAAACTTCTTTTATATACTAGTTATCTCTTTTATAAACAATGTGCTTACTTTTTCAAAGGCTTAAGAATTCTTTTGACCCGCATATTTCAATCTTTGAATACTTTATAAACCGATGTGAACCTGATCCCCATGATATAAACCATGAATGCTCCAGTGTTTTCTAAATGTATGCTATCCATATATATTATTGCCTAAGTAGCTTCCAGTGCCATTATTTTGCATATCATGAATCATTAATTACTTGCATTGCGAGTAAACGCGAATATTATGAATAGATCTATTGGGGGTGACGGCTCCCCGTTGGTATCCCTTGCTTGGGGTAGCCAAACGCTATAAATATTTGTCACTAATAGATGACGCTTGGCAAGTTACCTTTTCCACGGGGGACATTGTTTCCTAACCAAATTTCACTACGTGATTTCCCTGTTAAGTATTGATGTCATGAGTTAGTCAATATTAACGTTACCCTGATTTTCATGATAATTGCATTCGTTGCAATTCTATTCCCCATTTAAGTGACTTGCATTCAAAATATATTATTCAACTGTTTTCCCATGATATAATGTTCTTATAATAATACTGATCTCCATGATTAATTATCAGTAATGCCTAATATTTCCAGTATAACTTGTATTCAATTATTACATTTCAAACCTATGAATTTCACTCAACCTTTGTATTGACCCTTTTTAGCATGTTTATCTCAGGTAATTAAGCAAGTTGCGGCACAGAGTGGCATGGACTCGAAGATGGCTAAACTAGTTATCATTCAAACATAATGTTTTAGATTTTAGGACCTGCCCCCCCCCATTTTTTTGGTAAAAAAACTTGTTATAATGAATGGATAACTAAATTTTTCCAACACGTTCTTTTAAAGTTGTTTCTATGTTGATGATTATGATTGTTGTATCCATGAAGTAATTCCCCAGATTAGCTTCCGCTGCTATATTGTAAAAATGGGGGTGTTACAGATTGGTATTAGCGCCATAGTTATAGAGAACAAGGTTAAAAACCTTAACTATAACCACATTTCTTTTTCAGCCATCAAAGTCCTCCGTGCCACTACATTCCGGAACAAGTAAGTAAAGATACACATCTATTATACTATTACATAAATAACTTATGTTATTTACTACTGGGTTGTTACAGTCATGTCTTCGTCCCCTCATTCTACTGTCGTCCCATCCGATTCCGATAATGAGAATACTTTTTCCTCTACGAACATTCTGAACTATTTCCCAGCCTCACCAGGAAACATTTCTCCTAACTCTTCAGACGATTTCACTAAGTATCTATTGGACATACTATTAGTCCCCACCGTTACTGAGATCCGTATATACAAGCAGATGTGTCATTTCTACCATCCCCATGTTATTATTGCTTTACAGTTTGTGCCTCCACGATGTCTTGATTTCCCGAGATTTCTTTTCCTACCCAAAGGAGATTTCATCACCGGGAAGGCGCTAGACTCCTGTTAAATCACCTAATCCAATGTTCTACATCTTTCATCAGTAGATCTTCTCACCAGTTAGGTCAACTACCTCACACACGCAGGTGTAGGTATAGGTCTATCGTATGAATGCTCGTCTCTGAGATTGTGCATAGTTCGCAGTAGGTTTAGAAGTCTGATGGGGATTGAGATGGATGGTTTCTCGGCCTCGAGAGGAAGAAATACCAGGGCGTCGCGAAGGAAGGACTTGGATAGAGCGTGCGCATCGCACTACGAGGTCAGTAATCTCATGGAGATATCAGTTAGTGAGTCTCATGTCGTGAGTAGGAACGCGTCGTGTGCTGGAATTGTGAGAGAGCCACTCTTTGAGGAGAGAAGCGTCAAGGTGGGAGAAGCCGCAAGCTAGTAAAGAAGAAGTAGAAGATCAGAGAGAGAAGAGAGATGTACAGGTTTTCAACGTGGATATGGTTAGATGGTCTTCTGCTAGACTGCATGTAGTGATCGCCTGTTGTTTAATTCGACAGTGTGTGAGCGACTGAGAATTTTTGTGTCTATGAGGTCGAGTTTGAGTCGCTCGCTCACAAGTTATTTATACAATGGTGATTCGTTATTCCGCGTTTGTCTTTGATACTATTAGTATGTCAGAATATCTATCCTATATCCTTAGAACGATTTCTTACCATTCTGATTTTCTCAAACATTTATATCTAGATCCATCGGATTACTCATTACATTATTTTCCTTATCTATCTTAAATTCTAAAAATTTCTGTTGGTATCCTTCAATATCATAGAAATTATTCGTTTATACGGTGAATATGACTATATCATTTTATGGATTCTCATTCTGTGTTGTCTTGTATATGTTGATAGATGCCTCCCAAGAGAACATCAACATCTGCAGCACCAGCCATGACTCAGGATGCCATCCGGCAACTAGTTGCTGACAGTGTTGCTATTGCTTTGAAAGCACAAGCTGCTAACTTAGCAAATACTAGAGACAAAACTACAAGAACACTAGGACAAGCAGAACTCCACACAACAACCACCCCAATGATCACAACAACAATAACTACTCCAACAATCGCAACAACAACAACTACCAAAACAATCACAACCGTAACAACGATTACCACCAACAGCAGAATAGAAGGCAAGAAACTATCAGAACTTATGCTACCACCCCAACTGAGAACAAAAGGTATACTAAAAAGTACCATGGAAATCTTCCTTTGTGTACAAAATGCACCCTACATCACACCGGAGTTTGCACTGGCAAGTGTCGGACTTGCAACAAGGTGGGTCATCTGACCAGGAACTGCAGAAGCAAAGGACCAGCCACGGGAAGCAACCTGCAATCAGTGTACGTAACTTGTCATGCCTGTAGGGAGAAAGGGCATTACAAAAGCCAGTGCTCAAAAACAGACAACAGTACTTTCCACGTTTCTAAGAAAAGCTTATGTGACGAATCCCTCGTCATTCCAATGAAAGAAATTTGGCTCGATGACAAACTTAACTATGTGGAAGAACCAGTGGAGATTATGGATCGAGAAGTCAAGCAACTAAAACAAAGCTGCATCCCTATAGTCAAAGTAAGATGGAACTCTGAATTTACATGGGAACGTGAAGATCAAATTCGTGCTAAATATCCACATCTATTTTCCAACACAACTCCATCATCCAACTAAATCTCCGGACGAGATTTCTGTAAGGTTGGGGGACTATAACAACACGTAATTTTCTAGTATTTTCATCAATATAATATCTACTTACTATATTAAGTACTACTTTTCCACGAGAATAAATTTTTGTTTCATTCCATTCCATTACGTATGTTCAACTTAAATAATCTCTCATACCTTAGCACATAAATTATCATCCTCGATAATTTTCGTTGGCGGTCAGTACAATCAAACATTCAATATTATCTAACAATTCATGATAATATCATTTTCTACACTTTACCATATGTGTTTTTATGCTTAGGTAAAAGGCGGTTTTAATGATCATTCTTTATGAAAGGAATTAGGTTACTTTTCTCATTTTAATAAGGAAATTTAAATTCCGACTATGAATTTATAATTTCTCTGGTTACAAGGAGTTTTGAACGCTTCTTTTTGTAAGTGACTAATTATTAAAATAAATAGGCTTAAGTATATAACCTTTCACAAACAAAGTTCTATCAATCCGTTTGTACTTAACAATTCCTTAATCATTATATTTATTACCTTCATCATCTGTTCATTTTAAAATCTGTATCTCACGTGATTAGAACTTATTACAAATTTCAATAATCCATTCTTTGACATCACTCATTCCATGATCTTCGTTATTCTAAAATTTTATGATATATTATGGCAAACATAATACAGGAAAAACACAAGGCAATCTATACATTGTCAAATGATTTCCAATACAACTAGGTATGAAAATTTTTGACAAAGACATGTGATAGCATTCTTTTTCGATGTTTGACTTTTAAAAGAATAAGATTTGTTATGTTCACAGTAGCACAGCAGAAAAGCGTGGTAGGCCTATAACCTATATGTTTCGTAAATCAAAGTATTTCATCTACCCAGGTTCTATCAGGATCTGGAGAAATTCTATTAGCTGTCATCAAAAGGTGTGGTCTTGAATTAAATAGTCATGTGGAAAGGAAGGTAATTATAATTATGATGTACAACATAATTATTAATGCATCACACACATGAACTTGTAACCTTGATTAGTCTAACATAAAAATCAAATTCATGCCCAGTACCTACATCTATTCACTATAACTTTCATTATATCTCGGGACGAGATTTTGTTAAGGGGTGGAGGTGTCTATTAACAACCCAAGTATTTTCATTAAACCTCTTTTAATATGTTCACAATTGTCGGGGAAATTGTTTTCGCTTTATTCATTACTTTGCCATTGTCAAAATTATCTAAGCAAGGTAACTTGCATAAACTATAAGTAGGACAAGCTCACAAAATTCCTATCTAGTCCATTCTGTATTCATATATGTCAAGCAAACATCTCAATTTATGTCAAGTCAATATCATCATTATCCTTAATACAAACTACTTATTCCTATAATGTTACATTCGCAACGTTATTTCAAAACGGGCTTTAAACCGTTATGTTATACCTTTAAACCTAACTCAATGAAGATTTAATATCTTAAAAGTGACTATGAACATGCTCTAAATCATATGTAAAAGACTATATAACATCCTCATTTGAATTATAAATCTCTTAAGTCAAAGTACAGTCTCTAAAGCTCAATGTACAGTCATTAAGCCATGATCTCATTAAAATAGCCGTTTTACTCCGTTTTCATTCTATTTCTTAACCTCATTGGTATAAGCTACTACACTCAATATAACATGTTGTTAAACCCTTTTTATTCTATTCTATAAACTTTTTTTCCCATACATATTAATACTCTTAAAACCTATTTCAAAAGTCTAAAACCTAACCCCGAGCCAATAATACTAAACCATGACCCGTTTTCTTCATTTTTTATCCATTCGTAAACCTAAACCTATACTCAAATATGTTGTAATACTTAATTTTACAATATTCTCAATCATATTCAATATCATTTATCATCTTTATTAACTATATGCAAATTGAATCCAAGAAACCTAAATGTCTCCTAAATGATCATTCAACCCCGTTTTCTCGTCTTCTAAACCATTTCCTTCTCAATAAGCAAACCAAAGAGTCTCATTTGTAAACTCATAAAATGAGTTTAAAAACCTTTTTCCATCATTTCCTTCATCATCATATCATTACTTTGACAATGTACAAGATATTACAAAGCTAGAAGCACCTAATAAAATCTAAAACAAGACCAATAATTCCAACCCGTCGGGTATTTTTGTTATTTTGACCTATTTAAACTTAAACTACCAACCAATTTTCTTCGTAGATTCCTTTATACAATGGCCTAGGGTCATATTTTATCATTATTGATCCATTACACCTCGATTTATACCAAGAAAATAACTCAAAGAATACCCTAATGAGTCCTATAAGGATCCTGCAGCCTAACTTACTCATTTATTAGCTGTTTTAAACCAAACCACTTGCAAAATCCCCATTGATAAACCTTGACACAAACCATGATGACATGTATCCATCATTCTTTGATCAAAGTATGTGAAATATAAGCCAAAAACAAGAATTCGAACCCTTATGAGCTCATATGAACCCGAAACCCATTCTTTTGCAATATTGACCCATTTTAAAGGATTACTTTGCAAAATAACTTACCCACATGCATCCTAAGTTGCTTACTCAGCTACTACAACAAATATCTTCATTTGTTTTTGATTAAAAAGCTTAACATGGCTCTTGTTTATTCCTTTCTTTGGCCGTGGCATACTAGGAACAAACCAACACACCAAAGCTAGTTTATAGCTTATACAACTCATCTCATAGCTTCTACACCTCATAATCTAGACCCCAATTGACAGTTCATGATAATGGGCTCAGATATGGGTTATCGCTACTTAGGCAACACGTAATCATAACATGAAACTTAACCACTTGTGTCCAATTGTAAAGCATTGCATGTTTTTCACCCCAAAAACTTATAAAACAAAAACATGTAAAACGTGGGGCTATGAACTCACCTTTAGTGAGCGAATAACAAGAATATCACAGATAATGCGCCACGCAAATCGTCAGATGCAACCTATTTAAATTAAGGTCGTATAAGTACTAATCACATTGGGTAATTACTACCATGCATGATTCTATATAGCTAATCACCATCTAAATGTTTGAGTGAAATCATGTTTATAAAATCAAAACATTTATAAACATACTTTTGGTAAAAACGTCATAACTTTCACGTTTTAAGTCCGTTTCTTGCGTTTCTTATGCCCATGTCTTCGTACTAAGACGAGTTATCAAAAATTTACATTTTTATATTTTTGGTCCTCTGGTGAACAATAACTTTTACTGTTCACACCAGATCATGAGTTATCTTATATCGTTTTTGTTGTCGTAAAACCCGTAATTATCGTATTTTATTCGTTATAGCTCCGTTTTTAGCGATTCTTTCGAGCACGTTCTCGTAGTTGAAAGTCCTACTTATTTATGAGGTTTACAAAAATAATTATTTCTATCATGAATAGTAACTTTTATAAAAATAGTTTTATAAAAGTATTAATTGTCGTAAACTCGCGAAATTCATAACTCGTTCGTTATTAATTAAAAAATTACGATTCTTATCATTTTGGAATCCTAAAAATATGTGTAATCTGTCAAAATTACTCAACTTGCTGTTTTATATAAATTTTATAAATTGTTTTATAAAAATTCTTTTATAAATCCATTTAATTAACGTATAACTCGTAATTAACGTAACTTTTTCGTTATTTATCCGTTTGACAAGTTTCTTACCTTTTCGGAATCGTCATGATGTGTAGAAATTTATAAAAAGATAAAATAACATGTTATTTACACGAATTTTGGACAGAATCTTTACATGACTTTGTTAAGTCCATTTCTAACCTTTGTTTCCATATCTTCACTTTATAACTTTTACCACTTGTCTTATATTCCATATATGCTATATATCATAGGTATATTAAAGTCCATAATCCCATACAATGTCCATTTGTCCAAATTTATAAGTTCATCATAATACTTATAAACCATAACTTTTGTATTTAACCATTAATCACTAGTTTTATATATAACCATTTTTACATAATAACCATAAGTGTACAAGTCTTCCCATCTTGTTATAACCTTATTGTAATGATCATATGACATTACTACAAGTCCATAATCAACATTAACATGTCATTTACCTTTCCTTTACTTGTAACATATTATGAAACCTTTATAAACCCTAATTTGTAGTTAATCATTTTTACACCAAAACAATATGGTACAACACTTTCTCATCCCTTTTAACATGATATTAGCAATATCACAACATATATAATAGTGTACAAAATGATCATTACAAGTAAAAACTCCATTTTCATGTTAAAATCCTAAATGGTGATTCAAGCTATAAAGAATTAACATATGCATATTAATGATAAATGTAAGATCATAAAGAGTTCAAGATGACCTTATGGTGAATGAAGATGATGACTAACACAATCTAAACCCTTGTTTAGACTAGAAACCAAAGCTTGCCCAATATTAACCCTAGTTTTCCAAGTGAAAACCCTAACTTCTCTTTTCTTGATTAATGCTTGAAAATGGTTAGCCAATACTTGGAAACATCTTAGAATGTCTTAGATATGATGTGTATAGGTGTGTATAGGTTGTATAAAATTTGATATGGATTTGGTAAATGAGTAGGGGTGAGCCGTGGCATATGAGAGCACCAAAGGAAGTGTTTTTGTGATTTTTAGCTAAGTGTTTTTGTGTATGTGTGTTCTTACTCTTTCATACTAGTATATATAATATAGGATGGTCAAAAAGATTGAAATAGTTGGTCCAAGACATCTTCATGGTCTTTAGGAAGACTAATTGGTCAAAGGGAACAAGGTATGGGTATGTTTAATGCAAATGTGATGTACAAAGACTACTTGCAAGATTTTTCTTATATTTCTTTGTATAAATTGCTACAAATTCGTCCTATGTATGATACATATGATATATTTTTGTAACTTTTATGTATTGGGTATAAAAGTGGGTATTTGTTGAAGCGTAGAAAAGTTTTGGTGGTTCCGGGTATGCCTAAATGCAATTTATCGCGAAACGTATACACTTTACGTATCCGATAAAAATAAAATGAACAAGGATCATAATTATTCTCAAAATAATTATTTAATACTTGATTGATGTAAACGCTTAATTGTTTGATGCCCGTTTACATTGAACGCTAATTTTTAGCTTACGCGATTTTACTTAATACATGAAATTACAAGCAAACGCGTACGACACTAAAAATAAATAGTAGATTTATCGACGTCGTCAATGACTTGAAAACACAGGGTGTTATAGACTTCCCCCGTTAAACGAGCCTTGTCCTCAAGGCTCACGATGCAGCACTTGACGACGGTGCGCTCTTGGTGAAGAGGTGTGGGTATTTCTTCTTGAATTGGTCTTCACGTTCCCACGTGAACTCAGGACCTCTCTTGGAGTTCCATCGAACCTTGACTAATGGGATCCGACTTCGCTTCAACCGTTTAACTTCACGGCCCACTATTTCTAATGGTTCCTCAACAAAATGAAGCTTGTCATCAAGATGAAGTCCATCCAACGGAACGGCTAATGGTTCGTCGGCATGACACTTTTTTAGGTTGGACACATGGAATGAAGTATGGAAGGTAATTCAAAATGGTAACTCCAAGAAGAGAATTTCAATTGGAAAGGATGGTGTTGTTCGAGTACTTTCACCAGTTACTGTTGTAGAGATTCAAGCTATTGAAAAGGAGAGGAAGGCGAAGAATATTTTGTTGATGGCCATTCCTAAAGAACATATGAGAAGATTTCATAGAATGGATGATGCTAAAGAAATCTGGGAAGCCATCAGAACTAGGTTTGGTGGTAATGCTATTCAAAAAGATGAAAAGGCTGTTTTCAAACAACAGTTTGAAGCAGATTTAAATATCCAATCTGAAGACTAGGAAAAAGGATATGACAGGTTTCAACAGTTGCTTTCATCAATGGCAAGCTCATGGATGCTGAGGATCAACAGACAGATGCAGATCATAAGTTGTTAGATCTTGCCTTCTGCATGGTCTAATCTGCAATGACTTTTGAGATCTTAATCCTAAGATTAATAATTTATCAATTGTTGATTTGTCTACAATTAACTTAGAGTTTTTGAGCAAGAAATCAGGGTGCTTCCAAAAACATCTTCAAGTGCTCAAAAGGTTGTTTTGTTTTCACAAAAGCAAAAGAAACTAATAAGGTTAAGTCTGGTTTTTCTGGTGCATTACAGTACTTGCCACTCTTCTACTCTTATAACCAATGTTACTTCTCAAAAACAACAACTTTCTCTAAATGAAAAGCTTGCATTTCAAGATAATGAAATACTTGAAAAAGATGAAAACTTAAATGATATAGGAGAATTAGGGATGAGAGCTGTAAAGAAAGAAACATTACAAAAAACGTAGATTATAGAAAGATTCTTCCAGAATCTTTGGAAATTAATTAAGTTTGGCATGAGGTTCAACTAGTAAATTGGCTTAGGGTATGAATAAAATCTGAATGATGAGGTTCTAAGTTTATAGGAGAAATGAACTTTTTCGTTTTTAAATGTTCAAAGAGGATTCAATAGGAAAGCCTTCATACAGTAGATTTACAAAGACCAATAATTTTAAAGGTGTCCCACCTCCTTTAAGTGGAGATTATACTCCTATACCACAAGAGGAAATTGATGATACCTTGTATGTTTATAGTAAGAAGGGTCCTCAACAACCTAAAATTAGTGTGTCAGATGAGAGTACTTTTGAGCATTCTTCCTGTCAATCCAATGACAGTAAAGGATCTTGTGAAAATATTTCTGAGCACTCTTTGAAACGAATCAGAATAGTATAAGTGAAACAAATGAGTGTCTAAGTAAAGGCTGGAAGTTAACACAATGAAAAAGATGTGTCTGCTCCAAAAGCAAAAGATGTTGAAACCTAGTTGTGTCTACACAGAAAACTCCTAGGCAACCACTCAAAGATAAAGAAACACATAAAGTTAATAGGAAGAGTTGGAATGACATGATGGAAAGAGAACTAGGGGAAGGTTACTCTTTTACAAAGAAGAAATGTTTTGTTTGTGGTAGTCTAAGTCACTTGATTAAAGACTGTGACTATTATGAAAAGAAAATGGCAAGGGAAGCTGAGGTTAAAAGGGTTGTTAATACTGGTAATGGGGTGGCAAAACCAGTATGGACAAATGCAAACAGGATTAATCATGCTAATCAATTTGTTCCTAGATCAGTACAACTTAATGCTGGTAGGCCAAAGTTTAATTCTGTTAGGCCTCATATTAATACTGGTAGGACAAATATTAATACTGTTAGGCCTAAAGTTAATTCTGTTAGTCCTAAAGTTAATTCTGTTAGTCCTAAGGTTAATGCTGTTGGTTCTAAAGTTAATGCTGTTACTTTTAAGGTTAATACTGTTAGACCCAAACAGCCAATACCTAACCAGACCTCAAACAGTACAAGTCCCAAAAGACCACAGATGAATCAAAGTAATCAAAGAAGTCTGGAAAGAGAAGAAAACAGATGGCTAGGAAAGGAATGCATACAAGTGTTGATATAGATGACTCTGAAGATTCAGATGATGTTGGTGAGCAAGAAGAGTCTACCACAGGTACTGAAACTCCAATTAATCATGTTCCTGTAGCTATGAAAACACCTAGTGTAGCTACCTATAAGATTATTAAGCAAGGAGAAAAAGGAGTGTACCAAATTGTTAGGGAAGATGGAACAGATATAGTCTATATTAATTTTGGTGCTATGTTGAAATCTATATCTAGAGATGATCTTACTGAGTTGTATAGGATTGTAATGAATAGATATGGGATGGATGGGCCAGAGGATAAGTTAGAGAAGGGATTTTGGAAATGTTTAAGAATTATGTTTGAAGAACCTCTTAGCACAGATTCTATATGGAGTGAATTAGGACAGCAAAAGATTATAAGTTGGAGATATTATGATACCTGTAGGGTACATTGCTTGAACTTAGAATCCATGGAAGTGTATATGTTGTCTGAAAGAAAGTATCCTTTATCTGCTGAGGTATGTCAAACTATGTTAAAAATGAAGCTTTTGGATGGAAAGATGAATGAGGATTGCTATAGATTGTTGAAAATGATGGAAAAACAAGCTGGCATTAGAAAGTAGTGAAGTTTGTAAGGTTGAAAGCCTAGGATAGAAGATGAGAAGGATAACACTTGGTGGAGGTGCTATGCACTAACACAACAAATGGTTATCAGTTCACCATGTCTAATCAACATAAGGACTGGCTAGTCCAAGAGCAAACGGCTCTTGGTAAAGACTTCTCAAATCCGTTCTATGGTTGACAACTTGCAAATAAGTTGTATGGTTTTCAACTCACCATATCTGTTAAAGTGAAGAGTTGGCTAGCCCACAAGTTTATGGCTTGTGGTAAAGGCTGTGGAAAAACCATAACTAGTCCATAAGATTATGGCTTATGGTAAAGACTTGCAAATCCATATTAGATGGTTGACAATTTACCAAAAATTGTATGGTATTCAATGCACCATAGTATTTATACTGAAGCATGGCTACTCCAGAGCAAACGGCTAGCTGGTAAAGAGTTATCAAATCCGTTAATAGCTGATGATTTGCTCAAAATCATATGGTTATCAATGTACCATGGTCTTACAAACCTAAACATTGACTAGTCCATAGCAAACGGCTCATGGTAAAGACACAACAAATCCGTTTATGGCTGGTAGTTTGCCAAAAACTATATTTTTGTTGCAGTCAAGATTGGAGTGCTATGAAGACTAGTTGCTGTCAAGATTTGAAGACTTAAAGATTGATTATTTTGAAGACAGAAGTTCAAGACAATCCTCTAAAGCCCAAAGTGAAGCCAAAGTACAAAGAAACTTGAAGTTCATGAATGAAGATCAAGTTAGGGGAGGATTGTTAGGAAAATATTGTAAACAGACTTAATACTGTTAGTATTAAAGTTAAGTCTGTTAGTTATAGTTAGTACTGATAGAAATAGTTAGTACTGTTAGTATAGAAGTTAAGTCTGGTAGAGCAAGTTAAGTCTGCCAGCATTAACTTAAGTCTGACAGTATTAAAGTTAATATTGTTTGACCAGACAGTTAAGTCTGTTGTAATTATAGTAATAGTTATCAATTAGCGTTAATCTAGGAAGAGATAAGCATTATCTCTTAACGCGTTTAGGGTTCCTTAAGTCTATAAAAGGAACATAGAATAGTATTGTAAACATATGAGTTGATTGAGAATTCACAATCAAATAGTAATAGTAATAGCAAGTTTGGTATTCGTTCTTGTGTTCATCTTGGTATAGATATTGATATTCCGCGTCAATATTTGTATTCACAGTTATTGTCTCTCATAGTGTCTTTGGATTTATTCAAAGGACTATAAGTCGTTCAAGGCTCATTCAGATCCTGTTTATAAGGACCAACAAACACTAAAAACGATAATGGGAATTCAAAACCCGTTATTTAAAAAACTAAATTCTACAAAGTTAACCCTACGAAAGCAAAATTAATTTTTAACAATCCTAAATGATAAAAGAAATTTTTTTTAAAAAAATTATATTTTTTTGACTTTTATTTTATTTAATATGAATTAAAAACAGTTTTAATAAAAAAATTAATAAAAAATACTAAACTAAATGGGAAAATTCTAAAAAAATTATGAAAAGTCTTATGAGTAGTGCTTAATCTAGGAAAAATAAATTGGTGAAAACTGCTTATTGAAATAAGCCAGAAATAAGCTAAATATGTTGTTTAAGGTAAAAGACGAAAAATGGTATAAATTAAAAGTAAATGGAAGTAGGACAGATAGCCCTGGTCTGGTGCAATGGTTAAAGCGTTGGGGTGTTGTGTGGGAGGTCTCGGGTTCGAGCCTTGCTCACCCTTGACTTCACCTACACCCCAATGTTTTTATTTTTGAAAACTTTTTAAATAACTTTTTTAATAACTTAAAAATAAGCAACTTTAAAACTTGTAATTATTTTTGAAAAACAATAATAAGCCCAGAAATGAGCAAATAAGCTGACATTTTGCTTAAAAGGTAAAAAAAATCTTTGAAACTTAACTAAATTATGCCATAAGCTACTACAAGCTGAAACTTAAACTACACAAGCTACTAAGGATTTAACCTTTCCTAAATAAGCTAATCTAAAACATCAAACAAGCCAGAATTAAGCTTAAAAACCAACAACACTAACTTAAAACTACCAGACTTAATGAAATATCAAAAACAGATTTGTGGAGCATTTCCAAAACAACATTAAGCAATGAATAAGATCCTAATAAGCTCAAGCAAACATTTAAAAGCCTAAATCTATCCTTATAATCAAACCTAAGTCCAAAATAAGCATTACTAACACCAAATAAGCTCAGAATCAAAAAAAATAAGCTAAAACTAAAAAAAACTGGCAGGCCATGGTTCAGTCTAATCCATCAACTTCAAGCTTAAATTTAAGCTACTTAAAGGAACATTATGGCTTAATGGCAATAAGCACTTTTATCGGTTTGTGGCTCATGTAAAATTAAACTATGCGGTTGTCGATAATCACAAGGTATGAAAGTGAAAGGAGGTTTTGCATGTGTGCTATCATGCTAAATATGAGTTTGGGTGTTCACCATATAAATTGTATAGGTTTCAAACTTTTTTTCTGTATCAATATGATTTAGTGCTGCAATATATCACATATCCTATGAAAACTAAGTTAATGTAATCAAATATATTTTTACAATATTTTGATATTATCATAGTAAACTTGAAATGCGTAATATGTTGGGAAACCTGCCTACTTTTATTAGCGTAAATCTAATAACATTAACAAGCAAATAAATCGAAGGAATGAACAGATAAATAAAGCAGTAAAAGAACGAGGCTCGTGTTTAACACGATTCCCTTAAAACAGATTCGCCGGACTAGACAATCTGACCTGAAAGATTACGGAAAGGTCGAGTGATTCTGAGCGATGGAACTGGCGGCTCAATTTTCTGGTATTGGAGTATTGCGTTTCTGTGTGTATAAACTGAATGAGAGTCCTGCTCTATATAGCAAAACCCTAGCCTGGTCAACCAGCCAAGAAAGCTGCGTAAGACCAGCTAGTTTAAACTTGATATATATCTAAAACTCTATCAACCAGTTATTAGATAAACTCAAGAAGATTCTGGAAACCTTATCAAGACAGGAACGAACCATTAGCAAAAAGATAGGCGCGTAGGTGAGCAACCGGAGCTGCATTCGTGTCCGCAGGTCGCAGCGGGCCACGCTGAGTTCATGGAACCGAACCCCAACTATGCCCCAGAAATCCATTTTTGGCACCCCCCCCCCCACCCCCCCCCGCGCGTAGACCGTGGGAGCATAAACCCCCAAAGGATTTACAAGCAACTACCAAAGGTTTCATTATAAACCCATTCTCCACTTCAGTACTTTTGGCATGTGGGATATCACAGATTCGTGTTTTCCACTGCCCTCACATTTAGTCACGATATTCTTCATTCATCTCTACTCCATTTTGGACATAATTTGGCTCGTTGCGAAGCTCTCTTGGAGGAGAACGCAAAGCCCCAATCTAATATAAAGATATCTAACATCTACATATATTAAATAGTGTCCAAAGTTTGCAAATCCTCACTTTGCAAAACCATATTTTTCCAACAATCCCCCACATGAATGGAGATCGGTAGAACAACACCCAAATTTTGGCAAAATTTCTCTGCGGTTAAGTCCTGCATAGGATAGAGTACGTGTGACCCCTTTGAACCTTCCCTTAGTGAGATGCACTTATCTCCTAGGTCGAAGTAGACGCGATGTCCTTTAAATCAACACCCGTTTATGTAGACACATACATACTCACACAGACTCTCCCTGACCTTGTCAATCCTCATAGTCGTAGAAATGGTAGCCCGTCATGGTCATGAGCAGCTAAATTAGCCTGGTTCTGCAAAGTGCTCTTAGGAAAATTGCGCCCCCACAATTCCTCTTCGAAGCGAACCCCACTTCTCCTCTCACATAGGTGATTTCATCTTGATCATTAGAAACATATACAATCAGATTTCATCTTGAATCTTTAATGCTTTATGAATTCATCCTTAACCATTACAGCCATATGTTTTGACCTCTCACAAGTCCTTGTTATAGGAAATGGGCTAAGGATGTTACAAAGATAAGTAACTCCCCCACTTTTACGTGACTTCCACCCACATTTCTATGATTAAAAGGTTGTCCCTGTTGAACTAGACTTGGGATCCCAGTCAACTGGTTAGGTATTCTTTCATAAAACGCATTCCTTCAAAGGGCTTTAGTCCCATTCCTTTAAGACCGACTACTACTAACTCTGCTTAAGCCTTTTGTAAACGGATCCGCGATTTTATCCTTTACGCCACATAGTCAATTGTGATAACTCCATTGAGAGATTGTCGTATCGAGTTATGTCGACACGGATATTCTGGACTCTTCCATTATACATTGTTCTTTTAAGCTCTTCCCATGGCCATTTACTGTCACAAGTATACTAATAGCCGTTGACCGTTTAGCCACCATGGTATGTCCTCTACAATTACGTAGCCATTCCGCCTCTTCTACCGCAATTTATCTAGCGCGATAAATTTCTGAATTCATCGTTGGACTAAGCTATAACAGTTTGCCTTGAAGACTTCCAAGATATTACGCCCCTCTAGTATAAAACACATATCCACTATTCATCTAGAATCCTATATTTTTTTTTTTTTTATGTCAGATACCAATGTGCATCACTGTATCCTCCCTCGAGTAACACAGGATGTCTGTCATAAATGCATTCCAAAATCACGACTGTATCTCAAATAATGAAGTACCCCGTTTTAAGCTTTTCCAAGTGCATAACTTGGATTACTCGGATACATACTTTACCTAGCTAACTGCATATGCCTAAGTCAGGTCGGGTACCTTCATCAAGATACATAACATGCCAATAAATCTTGAATACTCTAAATGGAGCCACACCTAAGCCTCAATTTTTTGATAGATGCAAACCGATGTCAATTTGGAGTTCTAGCTTGGCCGTATCCCCCCTCATTATTAGTATTAAGAATTTAGTCCACGAGTAATGTTGCTTGACTTAACACAAAGTCCATTTATGAGTTCGTATGAAAAGAGAAGATCTTTATTCCAAAGAACACATCCTCCAAACCCATATCCTTCATTCAAACTTCGAGTTCACATGTCTTTATTGGTCTAATTAACTTGTCGTTGCTGGACCACACGATAAGCATATCATCGATCATAACAAACACAAAATTACATATCCAGGACTTAGTTCCCTTCACGTAAACAACACTTGTCGCATTCATTAATTTTGAATCCACTCTCTAACATGGTGTGGTCAAACTTTTGATGCCACTGTTTGGGAGCTTGCTTTAAGCCATACAACGACTTAACAAGTCTACAAACCTTGCCCTCTTGTCCAGGAGCTATGAAACCCTCAGGTTGGTTCATATATATTTCTTCTTCTAAATCTCCATTTAGAAAAGCCGTTTTCACATCCATTTGGTGAATTTCCAAATTTCTTAAAGCGGCAATAGCAATTATCATTCTAACCGAGGTTATTCGCGTAACCGGCGAATAAGTATCAAAGTAGTCTAGACCTTCACGGTGTCAAACCCTTGGATTACCCACTCTTAGAGCTTTATATTTTCAACGGTAACACAGCTTTCGATCTTCTTCTTGAAGATCCATTTATAGCCTAGTAGTTTACAACCATGAGGTAAATCCACCGCGCTCCCACATCGGTATATGTAAAATAGATTCTATTCACTTTGATGGCTTCTCTCCATTGTTGCCCTTCCGAGGAAGTTACCGCTTCTCGGTAAGATGTGGGTTCATTTTCTACCATAAAAGAAACAAAATCGGGTCCAAACGATTTCTCGTTTCTTGCCCTTTTGCTTCTTCTTGGTTCTACTTCTTCTTCATCGGTTTGATCTTGTCTCTCATCTTGGAGATCATACCAATTTTCTTTGGCTCTTATCTTGACAACTTTGTCATCTAAACTAGATGAGCTCCTCAGTCCCTTGATAAAACAAAGGAAATATATTTTCAAAGAAAGAGCATTCCTGGGATTCCATTATTATATTCTTTTGGATAATCTGGATTTTTCGATTCATGTACAAGTGAAACGATAAGCCTGCTTTTCTTACATATCCAATGAATATACAATCCACAGTATTTAAGGTCCAATCATTTTGGTCCTTGGATTTGGCACAGCTACCTTGGCTAAACAAAAACCCCACACACGGTAAGTATTGATATGATGGTTTTCTCTCCATCCATAATTCATAAGCGAGGTATCTTCCTTTTCTATACAGTATCTTATTTTAAAGATAAGTAGTCTGTCAGAAATGGCTTCCCCCACATGTCCTGGCTCATGCCAAACTGATCAACATGGCAGTAACCGAATTTCGTTCCAAGTACGGTTCTTTTATTACATCACTGCATATTGATCTTCCAGCATTACCGTTTTTGCTGAGGTGAATAAGGGAGCACTGAACTCGTGTCCTAATTCATGTTTCGCACAAAGCTCGGCGAATGAGCCACGCTATTCATCCTCCTCTAAATCACTTCGTACAACCTTGATTTCTTACCAAGTTGATTCTCAACTTCGGTTTTGTATAGAACAAACTGTCTATAGCTTCATCTTTACTTCACAAGTAAAAACATAGCAATACTTGGTACAATCATCAATAAACGTGATAAAGTACTTATTGCCACCCTTCGTGGGTAGTGATTTCAAATCACATATGTCTGTGTGTATCATATCAAGTGGTTCGGTTGTTCGCTTAACCGATTTGAAAGAAGTTCTTGTAAGTTTGGCTTCAACACAAGTTTCACATTTGTATTTAGAATCAATATGAAAGTTAGGTAAGCTATTAAATTTAATTAAACGACGCATCGAATTAAAATTTACATGTCCAAGACGACCATGCCACACATTAGAAGACTCAATCAAGTAAGCAGAAGAGTTCATTTTATTGATATCATTCTTGACCCGGATCTCATAAGACACACGATTACAGTTTAGTTTAAACATAGCATCCACTGCATAACCCTATACCGAACATACATTTGATTCTTCGACAAAACAAACTTATCAGACTCAAAGACTAAACAAAACCAACTTGTTTAACAGGCCAACCGTGACACAAGGATTACTTCCGAATCTCCGAACATACAAACCATTAGTCAACTTGAGCTCTTTCTCGGATTTCACTTCAAAATAACATCTCCTTCACCCTTGATATCAGCAGTTGCAGAGTTGCCCATATACAACTTTTGTCCATTGTCAACCGCTCTGAAAGAGTGAAACATACTCTTATCAGCACACACATGACGAGTTGCCCCAGTATCAATCCACCAACCACTGTTGTTAGTACCTACCAGGTTAACCTCAGAGATCATAGCAACGACGTCAGACACCATGCTAAATCATATCCACATCCATCATTTCAACCATATTTGCCTGACGTGGAATTCGCCCAGCATTCGGCATCTTGCTATTTAGCATCACGTGACCAGGTTGTCACAGTTTAGCAAACCCTTGAACTTCTGCTTCACAATCCCAGCTTTAGGAGCAAGGTACTCAACTTTCCCCTTTGCCTTTCTTGTCATTCTTCCTTTTGTCTTTCTTATTCCCCTTGGAATTAAACCTTGAAGATGACCCAGCATGCTCAACCATATTAGCCTTGGCAGACTCAGGTGTATAAGTGTCTTTCTGAGCCAGCTTGTTGTCCTCTTCAATACGAAGACGAACAACCAAGTCTTCAACACTCATCTCCTTTCGCTTATGCTTCAAGTAGTTTTTAAATTCTACCCACTTGGAGTAACTTGTCAATAATAGCCATCAACTTGAAAAGTTTCCACTCAGGTCATTCTCCCCCCCCCTCATCCGACATGAAGTCGTGTAGCAGAATCAGTCAGGTCTTTGAACCTGACTTTGACCACCTCTTTGAATCAACCGATCGTTGAATCACTAAGAAACCGAGCTACCACTAATTTCCTTTTACCAAGCAACTTCTTTCTTGTAACTTGCGTTCCAATTGACTCCCAGTAATTCTTTGGCGTCGTGGTCTTGCAAGTACACATTAATACCAAAGGATCAAGTCAAACCATTCAGAACATAATTGTGACACAAGAAGTCTGAATGTTTCCATGCTTCCACAGCTTGCACAGCCTGTGCATTAGAGGATTGACCTTCGGCAGGAGGTTCGACCTGAGGCACAGTTTCTTTCAAGAACCGTGCAAGACCCAAGGTGGTGAGATAGAAGAACATCTTCTGTTGCCACCTCTTAAAGTTCTGACCATTGAACTTTTCTCTGGTCTTTCTGCATGATTAGCCACTGTGTTGGTAAGAACCGTCGCAATGTACATATATCAAATAATATATGTCCGGAAAATTACGTGAGCCTATGGGGGCACACGCGTATGCACAGAGAATACGTTTATTAATGTAATTAACAAGTTTTAAATACCCGCGCTTCTCTGCGGCGCGCTTTTTACCTTTCTATTTGATACATAGTGCGCGATTTATCTAAAGCGTTGACCTAAGCTTTTTTTGCATAGAGCGTTCATATAGTCATGCAAATCTATATACACTCAAACTTCCGCTTGCAATGTACGTAGTTGAATAAAGTTAAAAGTAATATTACCTCTAAGCTAACTATATAAAGTTTTCTTGTCTAACAAATGACATCAAATAATCAATAGAGGTGTAAGTAATTGAATAATTTACTTTCATAGTGTTGGGAAACCTGCACACTTTTAATAGTGCAAACTGAATAACATTAACAAGTAAATGAATCGAACGAATTAACAGATAAATAAAGCAGTAAAAGAACAAAGAACGAGGCTCGTGTTTAACACGATTCCCTTAAACAGATTCCGCGTTCTGTTTCCCAGGGTACAACGTCCAAAGCTGTGTACAGCGGGATAGACAATTGACCTTAAAGATTACGGGAAAGGATCGAGGTTAGAAGATCGATGGATAAACTGCTGGAAGGCCGCTTCAAAGCTTGCTGGTTTGTAATTTTGGAGTGTTTTTTCTGTTATCAAAAACTTATGAGAATGGTCGTTAAATATAGGTAAACACCATATCTTGTCAAACAAGCAAAAGTATGGTTTGTGAAATTAGCGGGTACTATATCCGATTTTGTAAATGTTGAATTCTTATTCAAAATTGTAGCTAAAAAGATAGGCTCGTAGGGTTGAACCACCGGAGCTGCATTCGTGTCCGCAGGTGCGCCGGGCTAGGATGAGATTCCGTGGAAGCCGAACCAATCTTGGCCCAGAAACAGAAATCCATTTTTTTGCACCCTCCCCCCACCCCCCCCCCCCCCCCCCCCCCCCCGCTCGCGTTACGCGTAGGCGTGGGAGCATAAACCCCACAAAGGAATTTACAAGCAACTACCAAGGTTTCATTATAAACCCAATCCCACTTCACACTTTGGGCGATGTGGGATAGTTCCAGATTCGTGTTCCACGTGCCTCACTTTGAGTCACGATATCTCATTCATCTCTACTCCATTTTGGACATAGTTTGGCTCGTTGCGAAGCTCTCTTCGAGGAGAACGCAAAGCCCCAAACATCTATTATTATATATAACATCTACATATATTAAATGTTGTCCAAAGTTAGCAAAAACTCATATTTGCTATACCATATTTTCCAACAATCCCCCACATGAATGGAGATCGGTCGAAAACACCCGAAAATTTCGGCAAAATTTCTGCGGTTAAGTCCTGCATAGGATAGGTAGGTGTGACCCTTTGAACCTTCCCTTGTGAGATGCACTTAGTCTCCTAGGTCTGAGTAGACGCGATGTCCTTGAACTCAACACCCGTTTATGTAGACGACAATACATACTCACACAGGACTCTCCCTGACCTTGTCAAGTCCTCATAGTCGTGCCCGTCATGGTCATGAGCACTAGCCTGGTTCTGCAAGAGCTCTTAGGAATTGCGCCCCCACAATTCCCTTCGAAGCGACCCCACTTCTCTCTCACATAGGTGATTTCATCTTGAATCATTAGAAACATATACTTTCAGATTTCATCTTGAATCTTTTTGCTTTATGATTTCATCCTGAACCATTAAAGCCATATGTTTGGCCTCTCAACAAGTCACATTGTTATAGGAATGGGCTAGGAGGTTACAAGATAAGTAACTCCCCCACATTGACGTGACTTCCCCCACATTTCTATGATTAGGTTGTCCTATTGAACCTAGATCTTGGGATCTCCAGTCAACTAGGTTAGGTTTTCCTTCATAGAAACTCATTCCTTCAAGGGCTTTAGTCC
>BQNB010032942.1:0-52754 GCA_026074375.1 Tanacetum coccineum
TGAAATCGAAATCAATGATTACATGTCGTTATACAGCGAATGGATTTCGACAAAGAAATTAAGGAACGATTTGATTGTAGGAAAGGTAAGATATAGGCGTTTGAACCCGCCGGAATGGAATCGCCGGTGGTGTTTTTAAATCAACCCTTTGATTGGAATGGATAGATTTATTTAAGATCTGTTGCTATGTTTTGATAGAAAGATCTATATACTGATCCTTCCAGTGATATTCTAAAGCCAACCAAGTCTAGAAAAATGGAACTTAAACCAAAAGATTAATGAGTAAATTTAGTGTCAAACTTTTTCTTTTATAAAGCATTTTAAAGCCAAAAGCCCAAACCCAATTTTGACTACTGATGACATAGTAAAACGTCACACACAAAAACGTAAAACTTGCATCTTATTAGTCATAAATATATTGTTTAGTACTTGAGTTATTAATTAGTATTCTTTCAATTTTGCCCTCAACAAATTAACTTTTTTTAAAGTTAAAACGTTCTATAAAATTATGTGCATCAGGTGTTTCATACAGTGCTCAAATAAACAAAGTAGCTTACAACCCTTGCATAACTTTAGTACAATTGATAAAAGTTGAAACTATAAGAATTGTAACAAAAGTGTAAGAATCAAATTTTGCCACAGATTAAGCCCGGTGCAACGCACGGGTGTCGACAAGCCTCGTAAAAAAAATGGAATGAAAGTTAGTATAATTTTATTGATTTTTAAAGTTAAATTTTTCCACTAACATATTTAGTTCACATTCATTTATTTTTCTTTAATAACAAAACTTAAGAACATACCGTAAGATTTTGTGGTTGTGAGAATTTTCGGTTGATCATACTCTGTGGCGCCAAAACATCTTTCTCCGGTGATCGTTACCTCGCCGGAAAACCTAACCGCTGGAAATTCGATTCTGTTCAATATTGACAATTGCATGCATGCATATTATTTACGGTCAGATTTATATATTCTTTCCTTATGATTTTTCGTTAGTTTTTTACCATGTAAATCTCTCGTTATTGTGGTTATGATCATCAGATTTATGATGTTAGCTAGGTTAAATATAAGTTTTTTCTTTTTTTTAGAAAAAATATTTTTAACTTTTTATTATAATAACTTTTTTTTTAACCGCAATTTTAACTATCTCACAATATTAAAACCATAAAAATAACTTATTATTTACGTAGTGGTGGAAGTCAAACAAGCAACAAGCTCGCCCGCTAGTCCTTTTTGATTGCAAAGTTAATCCTTTGAAAAAACCACATTTATGGATTTAGGCGTCATAACATTACTGCTGTTAAATTCTATTGAGTAGCTCAACCACCATAGGTGCAAGGAAACCAAATGTATCAAACGCGAAAGGAATAAACATGATTTTCATGATTTCTCGTGTTTTGTCACTTTGCATGAGCCGGCTTTCAAAGCAGGACCAACTGACGACCAACTGTAAAACCCGACTACTCAACCCCACAACAGAAGAAACCCCGGTTAGATCCACGCACGCATGTTTCCCACAACACATCCAAAAACCAAAATGTGAGTCGGTCTGAGAGTGGATCTTCCGTCTGAAAATTTTAACATTATTTGTTGTCTTTTTTTAATTAATGTTATTGATTTACGTTGTATTATTGTTATTTGTAATAACATTTTAAAATCATCTGCGTAAATGTAGGTTGTTTGTTGTTTTTGGAAGGATAAGGCAAATGTACGTGTGATCTTATGAAATAGGTATCAATGTGGTCGGATTTAAATAGTGGGGATGGATGGATGAACATGAATCAGATCGAGTATCCGAGAACTCTAAACATGGTAATGATGGAACGAGTCGTTATGGAAATAGTAGATTATATATAATTTTTAATAAGAATTTACATAGTGGTGGAAGGCAAGCGGGCAACAAGCTGCGCCGCTAGCCCTTTTTGGATTGCAAAGCCAATACGTTTAAAAACCACATCCGTAGATCTAGGTGTCATAACATTGCTGTGCATAACCCGTTGAACTCGGCTGAGTCGTTATGGTAAGTCGAAATCATCATGGGGGTTATCTAGTGCGGTCCATGCAGCGCATGGTGTGGGATTCGTGGCGAAAAAAGTGGTTAACAATAGGTTAACCGAGTCCTTATGGCATGGGCATTCAAGAAAGAGTACACATGAGAAAGATAATCGTTCTCATGAAACAGACGCTTATCATCATGCTTTTAAGCCAACGTTGAATGTAGCAAACGAAGAGACTACAAAGTTGCCTCTATCAAGTAAAGATACACATGAGAGAGACAATCATGTTCATGAGAGTGAAGCGTATTATGACACCTCTAAGACATCGTTGAATGTAGCAGATGAACACAATGCAAAGTCACCTGTATTAAGATACACATAGAGAAAAAACGAATTTGGATAAAAGAACCTAGGTTGCACGGAAACGCCGCCGGGATGCCGTATGACGTTTCGGAAACGCGGGAAACGCCGGGGAAACGTCCCCAAGAGAAGGGGAAACGTTCTACAATTATGGTACGCGGATCCTTATCTAGGAAACGTTTGGGGAAACGTTTCCGGCCCAAAAAGTCACGTTTCCTATGCCTGGTTCGAGATGTTGGTGTTCGATCTTGAAGAAGAAATAAGAATGAAGGTGGGAGCAGGGGCGGAGATGATATTTGCCCCCCTTGAAAGTGTATCTTCTTCAAATTCAAAGTGGAGATTGATTTTTCGTAGGTTTTTAGGATGTAAAGAAAGCTTTATTTTGTTGAGATGTGAAAAATGATGAAAAAACTAATGGAGAAGATGAAGAACTACCGTTGGGGAAGGAGGTGATATAATAAAACAAATTTCTTTTTTCTGTTTGATACAAGTAAGTCACGTGGGTGACAAAAACTAAACCAAAAGATGTCCTTTCCTAACTTTCTTTTATCAAACATCTTTTATTTTAATTTTTTTTTGTTTTATTTAAAATTTTATCAATTTAGTTTTTGGACACTCTAATAATATATACAGTACATATATTTTAATTTCACTATCGCACAACTTATTTTCAGTTTTTACAGTGTTACAAATAAGTATCGACTTTTCTATTAATTGCTTTATTTATTAATTGATATTATGAGTAATATTTGTTTTGATTTTTGAATGTTGTATAATATTTTTTTGAAAGATAATTTGCCGTATATTAAAATATTATAAAACACATAAACGTTTCCCCGCCGTACCCGTTTCTTGAATTTTGGGATGTTGGCGTTTCCCGGTACCAGTACCCGTCTCCGTCCCCGTCCCCGTTGCCATCCCCGTGCAACCTAGAAAAGAACTATCACTGATCAGTCAGAAAATTTTAAACCTCGAGATGAATTTAACACAACAAGTTCTAATGTTATTGATCGGTCAGAGGATAAGAAACCTAAAGATGGCTTGCATGCTAAGCGAGTTAGTGAGACTCGACGGCCTAGTACATCAGGTACTAATGTTTGGCCTAGTACAACAAGTTATAACGTTGTTGATCATTCAAGAAATTCAAAACCTTTACCTAGTTCACATGCTAGACCAATTGGTCAACACAAATGGCCTAGTGCAACAAGTTCTAACGTTGTTGACCAAAAACCTATAGATGGGTATGGGTCGAGTTCTAGATTAGTTAATCAACATCGGTGGCCTAGTACACGCGGTTCTAATGTTTTAAGTACAAATATTAATCATTCTGATGAAGCTAATATAGCACCTAACATTAACAGGACATCGTTACACAACTTTGCTAGTAAGCAATTACCAGAATCTTCAAGAGATCATATAAAATCGCCATCTGCTGCTGATAATGATGGGTTGAGAATTGAAAAGTCTACCGAATCCCAACCATCTTCCCCAAGCAAATCATACAGTTTAGCCTCGAGAGGTGTTAGTCCATCACGTACAAGAGCCTTAACTACTCCTCCTGCTAGAGATATTAGTCTGTCTCTCGCTGTCACTAGGGACGACCCTTCACTTGCT
Source organism: Tanacetum coccineum (assembly GCA_026074375.1). Classification (NCBI taxonomy): domain Eukaryota; kingdom Viridiplantae; phylum Streptophyta; class Magnoliopsida; order Asterales; family Asteraceae; genus Tanacetum; species Tanacetum coccineum. Next base: position 3,969 of record BQNB010032942.1, read on the forward strand.
CCTAGAGGGGTCAGTCTTACACCCTCCAAAGATGTCAAACCTTCCCCTAAAGTCAGAGGGGTCAGCCTGACCCCTCAGAGTAGAACCACCGGTCCTCCCACTACTTCCAGGGAGGTGGGTCCATCCCTTGCCCTTAAAGAGGTCGAGTCTTCCCTCATCACAAGAGGGGTCAGTCACTCGCCTAAAACTAGAGGATTCAAACCTCCCTCTGCAGCCAGAGTGGTTGATCCTACACCTACCGTCAGAGGGTCTACCCCAGTGCCTCCTACAAGAGAGGTTAGTCCTACTCCTACTGATGCCAATTTGAATTCTACAGAAAGTTGTCCTTTTCCCAACAAAGAGGTTGATTTTACACCTGCGAGAGGGGTGAGTCCTAGCCCTTCCTATAGAGTGGTTAGCCCTACCCATACTAGAGGAGTTAGCCCTGCTCCCGGTAGAGGGTTTGGTTCCCGTGCCAGAGATGTGAGTCCTCCGCCAGTAAAGCCATCTGCTCGAAGACACTTCTTCAATTCACATATACTTTCTATTTTTACTATAATCACACACAGTAAAAAGGACGAGCATGTGACAAATCAGAAAGACGTTGCTCAACATCTAGAGCTACTTTATAATATACAAGTGCAATGGCAATTTGCTAATGCGAGTGCAGAAGCTGCATTGGATCTTCAAAAGGCAACTGCTGAGGTTTGGATCCTTATGGCTACGGAATATCTTTTACTTCCATATTGGTGGTTTTGCTTCTTACGTTAGATGTTCGTGTAATTGATTGCGTTTTGATGCATACAACATCTTAAGAATCCTTTTGTAATGTAGAAATCGTTATCTGACATGTGGAAAACTACTTTACAACTCCGGGATTCTATAGCTTCAAAAAAAATTGACATCAATTTGTTGATCCTGCAACTAAAGCTCTATGCTGTTTTATACCGACAAGTAATACATTTTACTACATTGTTTTAATCGAAATTGAAAATTGTACTTGGATTTGATAAGATTTACACATAGATCATTCTTGTTAATATATATCATGTTGACATGTTATAAATAGATGTCCTATATCGATGAATGGGCTGCAATTCAAAGGGAATACGAATATGCTTTATCTGTAACAACTAATGATCTACAGGCAAGAAGTCTTTCGGTCCCTATCATTGGAGTGGTAAAGGTATGTCATTTCCAAATACAGGTTACTAAATCACTTATTAAGTCGAATAAAATTCAATTTATATTTCTTAGGCAGATATTAACGCTTTGAAGTTGATTATGTTCTCAACCATTCAAGTACTGCAGGCAACCATATCGTCTATACAGTCTTCACTATCAAAGGTACCATCTGGTTCAGAAATAGCATGTACTGAAACGAACCGGGTTGTGTCAGCTAGTATTTTTGTCCATTTTCTATAAATAAGGAATGTGTTAATCATGATGTTAAAACCTTTTGATCAGAATAATAATATAAATCTTTAAAAAAAACCGTTTAACCCATTTTACTACACTTTTGTGCTTATACTATCTTTGGTCTGTTACAGTTGGACAGAACACATTTCTTGGCATCTGAACTTGCAAATGTAGCCTTACATGAAAGAGCTCTTCTTGATGAATGTGAGATATTTTGTTCTTATTCGGCTCCTTTACAGGTACGAGAATTCATAATTGTGAATCCGGATATTAGATTATGTCAAATAGGTCAATTAACTGCAGTTGCTGTTTGGCACATCTGATGGATGCATAACTTTGGTTCTAAATTAATATCACAAATAAAAATTGTCAAGGGTATCACTAAACACTTACTAATGGATACATCGAGTTATTTTTTTTTCTTAAACCGGTAAAAAAAAACTTTAATGGCAATGGGTCAAACGCTTGACAGTCACTCGTATAACTCAATATAAATCAAATTTGAAAAGTGTTACTTGTCTACCGAACCCGTCCAAGATTGACTGTTTTGACCTGTTACTCAGTACAGAGATTTTCACCTTTAAGTTATCTTGTTTATCGCATGATGCATAAAATGTTGATTATTAAAAAATCCATTTACTTGGTTACATGATACCATTGACTCTTTTTTTTTGCTCATTAACATCCAAAAAATTGTTAGAAACCTTGCTTTTTTGCAAGTGTTTCCTTTTGCATTCCATCTTATACTCCCTTACTAGTTCTGTCATACTGATGTACTTTCTCGGTAACAAAAAACATCATTTCCTTTGAATTGCTAATGTCAGATTATATCTTGTTTCTCTGCAGATAGAGGAATACAGCCTTAGAAGCTATATCATACGGTCAAACCGAACTAGCATGAGTGAATAACAAGTTACTTTCATTGGTCAACGATTCCTCCTTGCCTTTCAGTACATTTGGTACACAATATTACCCTTTCACCTTAACTAATTCTATTTACCATTGGGTCTTTTTACGCATGTCTTTATATGTCATTTTACAATTTTCAGCTACATCTACGACCGCTCGTTCCCAACACTTCTATACAGCCACAACAGCTACAGGTCGTTTGAGTAAGTCATGATGGTCAGCTTCAATCTTAAGGTGGCCTAACTGGCATCCTTATTTCAATAGGCATACGAAAGCAAGTGAAGGCTGATGAAAACTTGGACGCATATTTCCGTTTGCAAAATTTGAAATATAGCCGTCAGGATGGTTTTTGATAGTTAAGGGTTACATTGGATCAGTTTTGTAGCATGTTGTAGCTTGCTCAGAAGATGATGTTCACAGTGTAAAGTTTTGTAGCACATTGTAGCTTGCTCAGAAGATGATGTTGACAGTGTATGTATACGGTTATATTTTGATCAACTAACACTAGATTTTATTTCTTATTGATTTTATAATGATTGCATAGTTTTTATACTTTTCGTATTCACCTTCCAGCCTCTTCCAACATGACCACACAGTCATTCATGTCTCCGGAAACTAAAGATCTTCCAACCTTAATTAAGTTGATATATGTTGCTAGTTTAGGTACGAATATTGTGATTTGTCATCTTACATTTTGTGAAAGATCCTTAAAACAAAACATTTTGTCTAAAACACAACTAAGTAGTTATGTGTTTGCATCAATTCCTGTTCCTTTTTCTCCATTTACTAGCAACTTGCATTAAGAAATAAAAATATACACTTGAACAATGTTTCTAGTTCTAACATCTAAACTTGAAGGGAACAAAAACATCTCGTCTTTCAATCCACAACAAGCATGTCACTCAACTTGCTCTGCTTGCAATTGATCTATTGTCTGCTTCACATCATTATGTACTAACCAGCTAAAAACGGAAAATGAAAGCAAGGTAGATATTAATGTCACATACCAAGGTTCTGGTTTCAAATCTTAAAAAGAAAGTTTAAAATATGGAAAATACCACATACATGTGTTTCACCCTTGTAGCTTATGACACTTGGATAAACGTTCAGCCACTTCATTCCATGCTGCAAACACAAAATCAATTGAGCTCAAATAGTCGAAAGTCTAATTTTTTAACAACATGAAAGTCTGTAAAAATACCTGGGAACTTTTTATAATCAGGATCTACTCCATTCCCGTTTATATCCAAGTGATTTGGTGTAACATATTTCCCGACAGTGACCACTACGCCAGATCCATCATGAAGTTCAAATACGGACTGAATTAGGCCCTATTAATGGTTAAGAATGTGCTATCAGACTAAATATTATTTTGTTGAGTTCGTATTCTTGAAATTCAAACTCGATAACTAATAATGATGTATATATCCGTCACGGAAACAGACCTTTCCATAGGTCTTCTCACCAACAAGAATGGCTCTACAATTGTCATGAAGTGCAGTTGCAACCTGTATCGCGTATTAGTTATTGTTAGACTTGTATTATGATAAATAAAAATTTGAATAATAAAGACACGGTCATATGAGTGCTCACTATTTCACTTGCACTAGCAGTGTTTTTGTTCACTAAAACCTGCATTAAAAACAGATAAACATGTTTTAGGCCCAATTTCCTTCAAGGGGCTCCGACTTCTACTTCTTCGATTTAACGTGATTCATTTTAAAATTTTCAGTCTTCGACAAACTGCTAAAAGTAGAATCACCCTTATAAGTTGTATAAGGGCATCCTCTGTTATTTTGAGAATTACTGGACAGTATTAAACACATTTTCCGGATTTAAAAAAAGGTCCAAATTCCAAAGACAGAGGAATAAATAGCGACTCCTAGATAACATACAATGACTGGATTAGTAATAAGAGGCCCCGTATCTGCTACTATACTTTTTACATTCTGAGGTTCCCTTCCAGCAGTATATATTACCTGTAAACAGTCGATTATTAGAAATCTAGTGAGATGTCAATCACATAATACTTTAGGATAAATGCAAATGAAACAAAAGAATATACTAAAGATGCATGAATTTGTTTTAATAACTTACCGTTTCCCCTTTGTTGAGAAATAGTTTGGCGATTTCAATTCCCTCTTGTACTAATCCACCAAGATTATCTCTAAGATCAAGAACGAAGACGGAGGCACCCATGCCTTGAAGTCTCTTCATTGCTGTCCAAATTTCCCCTATAAGTTTAACATTACATGATCCTAAAGAAAAAAAAAACAATGTTTACGGCCAGAATGAAAATGTACCTGTAACCAAATCCTTTCTAGCGAGAGCATTGAACTCTTTCAAACGAACATATCCAACTGAAGTTTTACCATTATCCATTTGTTCTAAGCGATAAAAAACCGGGGTTTTAGCAATCAGTTGCCTTTGAACATCAACAGACTGTACTGGACCACAATTTCCATGTTTAACCTATTCATCATAAACGTTGCGTTGAACATTTAGTCACAAAATCAAATTTGGTAAATTCATGTGTTTGTATAAGATAACAACCATGATGTTTACGGATGTGTCACTCGGTCCTTGTATTATTGACAATGCTTCAAACGCTGACTTTCCCTTCACATCTACTCCATTGACGGATAATAATTCATCTCCCTGCATAAATAATGAGCATGTTTGAATCTGACAGACATCATAGTAAGGATGTCACACTGCATATGTATAAGAAATTAAACATTATTGGATCATGAATTGCAAGCACCTGTCTGACACCGGCTGCATATGCAGGGCCATCTAAAATGAGCCCTAAAACCTTCAGTTTTACTTCACCATTTTCATCGGGAATTTCCCTTAGATTAACTCCAATTCCGGACGTATCATATTTTGACATCTTTGAGAACTTTAGATATCGACGAAAGGAACAAATGCCATGGAATAAGACACTGGAAAGTTTGTAAGTGAAAATAATAATTATACATGAATACAAGTTATTAAACTCAAATGCTGAAAGAGTTGGTGAAATTTTAGATGCAAGTATCAGGTACAAAGATATCAAAATGTCAGAATCCTACAAATCGCCAATAAGAAGTCTCAGTTAATTGTTGCATCACCATGAATATAATACATAATAAAGAGTAAAATAAACTCTACCCTCTGGAGATTAACATCATCTTCAAATGTCCAGAAGTGCGTTCCCGTTCTCATAATCCACAATGGATGATAAGTTATTTATGGTCGATGGAGAAATATGTTAGTTTAGTAGTGATGGCAATTTCGACCTGGTTACTTATGAATGGATTGATTTGGGTTGTGTTTTATTTCAAACGGGCGAAATCAAAACATTTTAAAAAAATACAGATTAGGCAAATGGGGCAAATGGGGTTGAAAGTCGCCTAAAGTCTATTTATAGTCCATACAAGCTCATAAATCCTTTTATTTAAAGATCTAGATAATTAAAACCATAACGTTGCAGAAAGACGACCCCAGTCAGGCAGTCACTAACAGTTCCATATGACCACATATGTTTGCATCTTCATATAACAACATTACTATTAATACATATGCGGGAAATGTATTGAATATATGTATAGTTCAATAACTATATAATCATAAACTTCTAAATGCAAAACTGCCAATCTAGATAAAGCCAAGAAGGCTTGTGAAGATAAAATACCTCTTCAGAAGATAGAAAACGTGTATAAGGATCGCCTAAGCTAGACAACATCCTCCGGATTACATCATGAGCTTTAGATCTTGTTGGGAGTGATCTACTCATTATATCATCCTTCTTTCGCTACAAAAGAAACATTACTTATTAGAACTTTAGCACTGAACCATTCCTGCAGATGAAAGTGTTAAATCTCATATACCCTTAATTCAATTAGTGCAATATGAACTTTTTTTTTTGTTGCGACTTTCAAATAAAACTTTAATGAAGTAATTTATCTTTAAAAGTAACTGCGAATAGCAATTCATCGTGCTCACCGGGTATTCAACCCCTAGAGGCCTAGAACCTACGTTGTATCAAATTGATCAAAATCCTAATCAACCATGTCAAGTGAGAAAACAAATCTAGTAGACCCAGATGAGAGGCAGAGCCTCGTGATCCTATTCTCGATTATGAGCAGATAAAACTCCGTACTCGAAGATGTTTCATACAAAGAGTTCACATTTGACTTTGCAGATCAAACTAACGGTTTTAAACTATCATATATGGGGTTGCTTTGCATTGTGTTTTGAAAGTAGTTATGCAATGCGTAATAATCAGAATAAGACAACCAATGCAGTAAACAAAAAAGCTGCACAAATTGGTGTTTGGATGTGCTATTGCTGTTCGCAGTCGTAATAACAATGATCAGAGCGTTTAGAAAATGTTAAGTTATTAAGGGTGCGCTTAGTTGTAGAGAAATTTCTTTGATTTTCTATTTCAATTTCTTTAGAAACAGAGAAGAGTTTTTATCCCTAGAAAGGTGCTATAAATTTATAGAACGCGTTTGATATTTTTTAGAAAATTGAAAAATGCAAGGGGATGCAAAAGAATGGAAGGAAAAATACTCTTTTCTAAATTCTAGTTATAATTCGGAAAAAGAGATTTTCATTCTCTAAGAAAATTTTCTCAGAAATGTGTGATTAAACGGATTTTCAGTTTTTTCAGTTTCCAATGAAAATTTTCCTGGAAAAATGGAGTATTTTTCATCAACTAAACACACCCTTAAGAATTCATATGTAAAATAACACGCTAAATGATCATATAGTTCCATCTACTCCTAAATTAATTATCAGGACTTGAAAATACACTTTAAGATATGTTTGGCAAAACTAGTAGTATCTGCTGTTATTATAAAGTTTAACTGACATAAAGCTAAATGCTTCTTCTATTAGCGTTTCGAATAAAGGGGTTTAGGAAAAATCCAAAAGCTAAACACTAGTTCCCAAACAAGCTAAACGCTCCAATAAGCTCATTTCCAAACACAAGATAACAATTACATTCAAAACACAATGCCAAAATTAAAGTAGCGTCCTAACCAGTAACAAACATTTGAACAAAATTTAGTAATAAAGATGTGAAACAAACATGAGAAACGTACAAGCCAAAGCTCGGGTGACCAACGAGTCGTATCCGAACCAAGAAACCCCTCATTAACAATCTGCCAAGCCTCATTCACAATCTCCTCATTACTCACCATTTCACTACCCTTTTCAACCTCATCTCTAAGTTTGTCCTCTTCACGACACTCCGTTGGGTAACCCGTCTTCGGGTTATCCAACGCAAGTGAAAGCGGAGGGGCAAATGGAGTTAAGGGGGAGAAAAAGAGAGTTAAGGATAGTGCTGTGGTGGTGAGTGACTGGATGAAAGGTGGGGTTTTGAAAGGATGGTGTTTGATGGTGATTTGTGGTGGTGGTGGGAGGGTGCAGAGGAAGACCCTCATCTTCTTCACGCGTGTGAGTGTGTGTTTTTGTTTGAGGATCTGGTTTTGTTGGTTGGTCGTTGGACTTTGTGTTTTTCGGTTCGGATCATGGGTCAGGTTGAATGTAAGACCACCCGTAATAAGAGTGCTAGGTGACCGACCGTAAACAAATAAAGTAAATATGTTAGGGACAATACTTAATGTACTTTTCAGGATAACTCATTATGTTTCGTCTACAAAATATATTGTTATTTAACTTAACGTACCTTTTACTGGAACTCATTATACATAACCGAGCCCACATTTTTCACATGAAAAAACGTAAATACTTTTGTCTTCTTCCCAAGCCATTGCTACCATTTTCCCAAGCCATTGCTGCCACCCAAAACCACAACCACCAACATTTTTAGCCCACCGCCACTTAGCCCCACCACACCCACGTTTGCAAACCAATGTTGCTAGTATTTTTTTATGTTATATTATGATTAGTTATATTAAAAAACCTAGCGTTCTCTGTTTCTTTTCTTAGCTGATGCTAGATAAGGATTGTGGCAACGATAATAAATTTTCAAAGGTTATGATATAAAATGTCAAAGGTTCTTGCCATATACCAACTCATTAATAGAATGGACGCGTCTTTATGGGTCGGCCGTGTCACACCCCGCCAAAGCGGAAACGCGAGGCGTAAACAAGAATGGATATCATCACAACACACGGTGTCTCTATAGAGAATACTAAAATGAAAGCTAAAGTAAAGCAAAGACACATAGTGTCATAACAATACCCAAAAACCTAACCAAAAATCCAAAAGGCGTCTTTATCGATGAAACGAAAGTTCTCGCCAATAGAAAGACATGCAACAATTATTCAAATTCAAACAATGCAAAATTCAAGACAATAAAAACAGAAATCTTCATGACATCCTATGGTCTCTTACTAGCCACTTCTTTCAATCTTATTTCCATCATGCTCACCTGAAAATGATGCTTAAAACGTCAACACAAAGGTTGGTGAGAGTCATAGGTTTAAGACTCACATTATAACTTTTTCAAAACCAATTACTGCGATTATCAAAACAATATAGGACAACTATGCAATTTATGAACTTATGCTAACATGCAATCCACATACTAGGTAGGAACGTTACCCCTGATCCATTTGTCACTTACACACCTAAAAGTCTACCAGTTGAAACTATATACTTTAGGCTGGATCACACATCATTGAGTATTATTTCAAAAAAAACCCCTTCAGTTGGATCTTGATTGAGTATGTAAGACCACTCCCAACCGAACTAATCACATCACAACCTACTACCAATTGATCTCTAAGCCCATGGAGCGTTTAACAATAAGTAGGTTTATTTCAACTTCAGTTGGTTTGAGTTGAGTAGTAAAGACCACTCTCCAACGAACAAATCACGAAACATAAACACGTACAAGAATCAAGCAAACTAAAACAGTTTAACTACGTAGCATCATTTTTACCCATAAAAAACATAAGAATAAGGGGCTATGAAACTCACTGATGCTTAGCTACCAACAAGATCCATATCAAAAACTTCACAAAATCTCATACGGAACAATCTAACATTTAAACCAATTATTAGCTACCATCAATTAGGCATTCAACTAATTATGATGTAACCTCAGCATTTGATGGATACCTAGGGCTTATCTATCATAGTCCTCCATCATTTAAGACATTTACCCATTCTTACATATTTTTCATTATACTTAAATGATTTTCTTAAACTTTTCTCTTGTAAGCAGAATTTTACTTTTACTTGATGCGGCCCTAAACGCACTACTTATCACTCCATAATTCAAAAACCAAAATTCACCAGCTACCTATATGTCCCTTATGAACCCCTCTTTTTTTCCGTGCTCTCCCAAGTCACTTAGCCCTTTTATAAATACCCCTTAGAAATTCATTTATCCAAGTGTTTTAACAATTCGTCCAGCATCTGACCTTATATAAAGTATGCATTGTGCATTAATTACCCAAATTAGACACCCACTTTGAATTAGCCAAAAATTCAGAGGTCACTCACAATATATGAACTAACTTCACGTGACTTAGAGCCTCAAACTCAGTGTCTAAGTATTTTTTAGAAAATCAAATCCAAATCTGAAATTCTGTATATTTTTCACACTGATTTTTGTATTGTCATTGTGAACCACTTCCGACCATAAAATAACTTATGAGGGGCGACTTTTTAGAAAGTAGACTCTCTGAGGTTATCGTTCGTATGTTGTAAATTATCTTATTTTGATCTTTTATGACGAGTTTATGCTCGTTACAAAAATGTCCTAACTTTTTGCAGTGATTTTTTATAACTAGTTCGGGTCGATATAATGCCTCTAAATACATGTTCGTATCACCAATGTATGTTTTCTAATGCTTAATCTAACATTATGATATCTTTAAATTTGGAATTTTACTAACCCTAATTTATTTAATTAATTGAGACACCTTTTTCCATCATAACTAAGTTACTAGAATTATACACAAACTATAATTAAAAGATCGGATCGTACCTTAATGCGAAACCCTAAAAACTTCGTCTTCTCTTTTCTCCTTCTTATGGCCGGTCGAAAATAGGGTATGGGGAGGGTTAGGGATTCTAGGTTTAGTATATATAGGCATCTAGGTAGAATTATAGTTTAAGTCTAATTAGGTTTTAGATTAGGATTAGGATTTCTTTTTTTTTCTTTTCTTCTTTATTCGGCCGAAATATATTTATATATATATATTTTTTATTTTTTTTAATTATATATTTATAATTAAAACCTTAAGTTTTTATAAAAACCTTAATTAATTTGACTATACCTTTTTGCATAAACGCAGTTTACTACCTTTCTAAAAATAACTTTTCATTTCCAACCTAACTTTCTACAAATAGAAATTTTACATTTTCTTAATCTAACACTTAAACGCTAAACATATCTTAGATAACTAACACAGAAATACGTATACGTATATATTTACTTACACAATTAACTTGCAAACGCTCAATTATCAACAATCATTTCTTTGTCATTAAAAATGAACGAAATGATCTCAACAAATTTTCCCATCATTCTAATCTCATTGAGATGATCACACTCAATAGATTGATTATTCATACCTCATAAACACATAAAACCACATATAAACACATAGAATCACATAAACCATACCTTGCAACAGACACATAAGTCAACACTAACGGTTTGACTAACCTGCTCAAGTCATGGTTGTCACAGGCCGCAATAAGGATGGACGCGTCTTAAGTGGACATGACCGGGTCGTTTCACCCTTAGAGTGGAGGGTCGGCGTTGTAGGCTCGCCATTGTGCGAATTTGGTACCAACAGCGCCGCCATAGGTCATTGGCGGTGGCGCCATTGGTACCATCGCCGGGTATATCGCATGCGTTTTTTGTTTTTTTTTCTTTTCAAAATTTGAATTGGGAGGAGGGTTTAAAAACGGTAAAATTTCAAAAAATGCCCCCTTTTCACCTATAAATACCCACTTTTTTCAAACACGTTACATATTACCAACCCTACTAAAAATAAACTATCGTTCACTCTCTTCACACAACAAACACATGGCCACCGACCCAAAAGATGTGAAACGAAATATCACCAGGACGCTACGTGAAGAACTACTAGCAGATGTGACACTAGCAAACAATTTGTTGCTCGAGTTGAATCGCTATCTTGACCAACGTTGGAACCGTGATCCGGAAATATTGAGGCTGGAGGAGTTGGGAGACCATCCCCTAATCAAGTCCGGTATGAATACTATGGATAAGTCGGCACACACCGATATGATGAACTCTCAAAACTTGACATTTTCAAAGGTTATGATATAATATGTTAATTCTATCAATCTTCCGATTTAACGTTAAACATATCAATTAAATCCATATTAGTAGATTTGATAAAATAAAGCATGATCTCCCGCATATAATAGCAAATACATCCAAATTACATATGCCACATATACCGTTACACCCCAAAACCAGTTTTGTAGTAAAACAGCCAGCTTTGAGACAAGTACACTGATTTTTCTGGAAAATGAAACAAAAGTGTGTCGATTTCAATATATTGTGTGTCTTCTTGTGAGAACCAAGTTGTTTTAGTACTAGAACCACCTTGCTTTAGCTGTAAGGACTTAAGATGAAAGGATTTGCCTAAAAAGGACTAATTTTGCCAACTAGTCAAACTTGTACCCACCTCCTAACTAGATAATTCCTAGGTCTTCCATAACATTCCATATCTTTTTATGAGTATATGTGGGTGACGAGCTAGACAAAAGAGGGAAGGAAAACAAAAAAGCTATGATGATTAAAACATGGTGTTTAAGGTTATAATTCAAGGATTATAAGCTATAGCAATCCTCCTCTTCAAATAAGTAACTTCTAATCATTCAATTGGTGGTTATTGCAAGTTAGCTTTCATAAGAAAAAAAATTATTATTATTTTAGGGTGGGGGGTAAAGTTAGGTTTAAAGCAAGTAATTAAGTGTTTGATTTGTGGGTTAAGCTCCTTTAATGGTTTAACAATAATTTGATAAAAAAAATAGAGGGGGGGTTGTCATATGATCATGCTAATGATCATATGAATGAATGAGATGAAATGGGTATGCCATGGGTAATGCTAGAAGCCCTTTATTTGCTATGTATAAGAAGTGTTAAACGTTTGTGATGATTCTTGGTTAGGAATCGAGTGATGATGATGTTGGCTTTGAGGTTGATAGTTATGATTTGGAGGTAAGTAATTCAGTTATAATATGAAGTTATATTGAGTTTATCATATATTATGTTATGTGTATGATTGTATTAAGGGTTAAAAAGGCATTGATTAAAATGCTTGGACTAAGGTTATAATGAAGCTAGTTTGGCATAACTAGCTAAGAATATGGTTAGACTAGTCGTGGAACTAGTTAAGGTATGTGACTTATTGTTTGTTATAGCAAGATTTTGGTTAAAGTGTTTATTACAAGTGATGTTGTTAATGATACTTGGTTTAAGTACTTTCATGCAAGTAATAGTGTGATTAAGTTCTTTGGACTATTAATAGATGTGCTTGATGCAAATATGTTGAATGATGTATAATAATATGTTATTGCCTATTTACTTACTAAGCGAAAGCTTACGGTTAAGTTGTTAATCCTTTTTTTTAGGTATTCATGTGAAGCAAGTAAGGTCTTGGTTATGGCCTTAGGATGGAAGCAAGAGAATGAAAATTGCATTGCTTTATGCATATGCAAGTAGTCGTAAAATGTCAAGCTTAAGCAAGTTAAACCCCCAATCAAGTCAATGTAAAACAATGTTTCATGTATGAGTCAAATACATTTTATGTATGTTGTTGAAAAGGGTGATGGAGACAAGGTCCATTCTTACCTATTTTGAGTCAAACAGGTTGAAAATCGTATGCCAACTATGTATGATGTGTTGTTGCAGTTTTATATGATAAGTAAAGTGAGTTTTCACGTTTTAAGTATTTTCAATACTTGGAAATATGATATTTCAGCATCAAAAATGTTCTAAGCTGTTTTGGCATCATAGTGCGCCGATTTTAGTTTAAAGTATGCCGGTTTTGGTAGGAATCCGCTGGTTTGGTTTTGAAGTGCGCCCGTTTTCTTGGCAACCCAATATTAAAGAAAAAATTATCGATTTTGGTTTGGGGCATTTCATATACAATTATGACTCAGCAAACATAGAAAACAAAACTACTATATAAGTATGAAGAGACTTGTTGAATCACACACACATAAATCGCGCACAAAATCAACAATTTTTTCATCTTGACTGATTTGAGTGTTTCTATGTGTGATAACCGGTAATATTTCCAGGGTTAAGTATTATAAAATATTGTAGTTTTGTATTTTGAAGTCTTTTGATCTTGACAATTTTCCTGATGAAAGCTGAAAAGTTGACTTATGTTGACTATTTTGCGTAAAAGCGGTTTCGGTTTAATCGGGAGTTTGATGGGGAATTTAGTTCGTGAATGGATCATTTATGATTCGTATTCCTATTTAGAGTGGATTTGAAGTTTTCAGTGCTTTCTGGGAAGTTTTCTCGCGTCTAGCGAAGAATCGTCTCGCAGCGCGTACCGGCACGGCAGTTTATTTAAGTATGAAGATTTATGAGGTTGAGAATGTGTTAATGGGTTTATTTATTTAATAAATCATAATATTGGAATAACGTTGATTTAAATTGTGAATCGTGAGTGTGAGTATTTGGAAAGTTTATTCAGAAAAAACGGTTGTTTTCGTGAAATTCGGTAACAGACTGTAACAGTCGTGAAAAGATAAAATTTTGGTCAAATGCGAGTTGTCAAACCTTATTTTGAGGTTGATAGTGTTTTTAAATGGATGAGCAAGGTTCGATCAAGTTTTGTTAAAAATTTGTATTTTTTAGTCCGGTAACGGCTCAAATTGAGTTTTTGAGCAAATTAATGAGATACGTGTCATGTAAATAACTCAGGTTTATGGAAAAATGATTTTGGACATAATAAAAATATTAACTAAGTTCAGTTGGTGTTTTAAAGATATGAAAATTTGATTTTTAAGTGATCTCGACACGGAAAGTTAAACCCGAAGCCATTTAGGCGTGTGCAAGCAAGGGAACACAGGCTAAAATTTCTAGGCTAAGTTGTCCACCCTTAGTAGATATTTATGCTTCCATTCACCTCATATTCTCACATACATGCATCATTTTGAAATCAAAACACAAAACTCTTTTTCCCTTTTATCTCTATAATTGGCCGAACCACAAAGGGGAAGAAAAACAAATATTTTGAAGATTTTGGCAAGAACACGGGTTAAGAATATATTATTGGGTTGATAGCGAGTAGTTTCAGGTTGTAGAAACAAGGTTTTTGGTATTATTCGCGCGTCTCGATCGAACCAAACTCATCAAACAAGTAAGTTTTATAAAACTTTGAATTTAAGTTGTACTTTTAGGATTATGGTGATGTTTAGACGCTAGTTGTACAATTTGATCGTCAAAAGGGTCAAAACTTGAAATCGAAAACGTAAAAAGGGGTGTTTGTGTGTCGAATATAAAAGAAAGAAAAGGAAGGATTTTTGAGTTTAAATAAAATGGTTGTTGTGGTAATTTTTCTTTTTGTAAGGATGATTATTTTCGAGCTTATGGCTTATTCAATAAGCTCATAGAGCTTATTTGGTTCGTTGGGCTCGGTGTGGGCTCGGCATGGGCTCGGTTGGCTAACCGAGGCCCAACCGAGGGTTCGTTTGGTTTGTTAGGCCCAACGAGGGTCCGTTTGGGTTGAGTTCGACCCAATATGGGTGTGTTTGGTTGTTCGACCCATTAAGGGTCCGTTCGTTTTGTCTCGGCCCAACGCCGAGTGGGCTTCGGCCCATTTAAGGGTGCGTTTGTTTATTTCGGTTTGGAGTGCCAAAGTGGGCTCGGCCCAAATGGTTTCGGCTTATTGATTTCGAGCTTATTTAGTTTCGGCTATTATATTTTAAGCTTATGGGTTAATTTGGTTTTGGTTTATTTATATATTATGAGCTTATAGCCTATTATTTCGGCTTAATGGACCACGAAAATAGTGATTTCGAATTATGTTTGGTTTGGGCTTAATGGGCCTAAGGCCCATTGGGTTTCGATTTGCATTTTGGACTTATGTAAAAGGACATGGATTAAGTTTTGCTATCGGGCTAAGTATTTAAGACCTTAATGGGCCTTAGGGCCCAATAACAAGAGTTATTTGGTATTGTTTAAAATGGCGCAAATTATGGAATTGTGTTGAACAAAAAGGGATTTTTGTCGGATAAAAAGGGATTACGTCGCTATGGTTTGACAAAGCGTATTGAAAGCGTTGATGTTGTCGGAGAATGTCGAGTTTTGTGAAAAGTGTTTTGGATTAAGGTTTAATACCTTGGAAAAAAGTCATAAAGACGAACGGGTCATGCCGAATTTTTGAAAGAATTATATACTTAGAGATTTTTGCTAAAAGAGATAAAGTTTTTAATAATTTAATAAAACATAGTTATTTTACTTGAAAATTTAATGCAAGGCAAAAGAAGTAAATTCTATAAGCTTTTGATATATTTTATCAATGCGTCGAATTTATTTGATGAAGTAAAGGATAAGTTTATTGGAGATTTGGTGTCGAAATAAAAGTTGTTAGACATAATTAATGACGAGACGTTGTACCCTGTTAGCTGATAATAAAACGAAATAATAATAAAATATTATTATTTTATTTAAATTATCAAGTATTTAGTGTGTGTGTGTGTATATATATATATATATATACACTAGTAACATAACCCGCCCAACGGGCGGGTTCAGCTCATAATTTTTTTTGAGATAACGTTTATCGTTGCGTTTCTATTGGTTGCCTGATGTTTTGTACAAAATAGAATTCTACTTCCTCTTTTTCATTTGATTCTTGACAGTGTGACATATAGCTGTCCGTGTGAGAATACCGTCTTTGTTAAATGCAAACCAACCTTTGATAGTGTCTGGCCTTGGCTCTTAGTAATTGTCATTGTTAATTTTAACACTTGAATTACTGTTCGTGTAGTTAAAAGAAAATTCCCTACATAATTAACAAACACGACAACCATTATGCTCGATGGGCGGGCTTGTTTTGTAAATATCGTTTAAAAAAATTAAGTAAAGATAAATCAACTATAAACATACTGAATTATTTATTGAATGCATTATAACTCCAAACTCGAGACGTTAGCAATAAAGAAAAAACCATCAACTACCAAGTAACTGAAAATGAGCATTCATATCCTAGTATCGTTTTGCCCCTCATGCAAAGTGGTTGTAATTTGAACTCTTAAAGTGTTGTCTAGTCGTGTGCTTCTTTACCAACTCCCTAGCTAAATCAATTTCCAATAATCTGGCTATTTGATCCACAAAACAATACAAATTACTACTGAAAAGTGTATATTTTAATAAATAAAGGATGCAAAAAGAGGCAGTTAAATGACGAGCATGTAATATGTAAAAATGTGTAAATTTAATGTACAGGTTAAGCAGTCCCGGTTGAATTGATGCAAAACACTTTTGTTCCTTTAATCGACATACTAACATATCTGAATTCTACCTTCTCAAGCTACTCTTTCTTAACATGCTACCATGCACTACTTTAACACCGCATATTCTATACACACACGGTACGTTATACAGAAACATTTTTTTCTTGATAGGCGTTTGTACTTCCATAAGTGACTATTAATATTGTTGATGGTTGTAAAAGAGTAAACCTAAGCTATAGCTACAACGACTAAAGTAGAGAATGCAAGCCTTGAGGCCAATGTTAAATAAAAGAAAACATATAATCAAGTATTAAAAAATGGATTAGGAATGGTGTTTTGTTGTGTGTGATTGTTATTTTAACAACTTAATGCATCTTATTTCCATTAATGCAAAAGACATACTGGTAGCGCTGCTTCAATACAAAAATTGTTGATTGGAGAGAAGCATCAACTCAAGTAATGTATATGTTCGATAATTTAGGTTTATAAATAAGATCACTGGTGAGCTGTAATGTGGAGCCCGACCAGTCAATATAATATCTTGTGTTTAATACATTTATTCTTATCATTCATTACTAACTGGTGGGCACGACAATGTAATCAATGCCGTTAGTGTGATTAAAAGAGGTGAAAACACTGCCACCAAATAAGAAACCAGCACCACAAACAAAATTACTTTATAGTGTGATGCATTTAAGTACTTACTACTGTTTACATTCGATTATATGGATTATTTTTAGGTGATGCATTTAGAGTATTCGATCTAGCACAGCTAAAAAACTACAATATTTAACTTTAAATATGAATTACGATTTTTGATTAGTTCAGTAATAATTAGGCGTTATGCCACTAAAGTACATGTTCTGTTTTTACTGAAATAGAAGCTCTAAAAAAAATTCTACACAACTACACAAGTGTTATTCATTTTATCATCAAAATTAGTCAAAAATCAGTAACAGTTTTATGGCATGTTCAATTAAGTACTCTTATGTTATACATTAAAGCTTAAAAATTAAGTTTTTCGTGTTTCAAAGAGTTACCTTTTCACTTAATTGCAGGATAACCACCACAGCAGGCTCCTGAAGTTACCTTTTCTTGGTGGCTAGTGAAATAACATAGCTAATAAATTCTTTGACATGCTCGGAATCATAAACACTTTGTTCTAGTCTTCCTGATCGTGCAAGTGCCCCATAAGCAAACAAACGACCCAAAATACAATCTTTAATTTCCTGCATTTACTAATCAAATAGAAAATCTTCGAAACGGTAAACACTTGAGTATTGAAATGTTTCACAAATTGGAAATGAGTAAACATCCACATGGACCACATATAGAGGGAAGAAACTTGCAATAAGTCAGACATTGATCATCTCAGGTATTTAATCAGGTCCTATAAGTGTTTAGTTATGTCTCAAATGACAATTAGCCAACTACAGATGTTTAAGTGATGAATAGTTAAAACAGTTAAACGATCAATGATCAAACTACTTGTATTTAATTAAAAAAATATTGGTACTACATCAATAGCATAAATAGATGCTTCTAGCTTTGAGATGCAATCATTTAAAGTGATTAGCAATGAAGCAAACGATTTTCTGAAGTCGGCGACATGGTTTTCCAGAATTTATCATCTCACATATAAAACTAAAGCGTAACAAAAAGATACGTGGGTGGTGAGAATTCAACAACGTTCGAGTTGGATGAAATACCAACCTATGATTAAAAACATCGCCAGAGGAGTATCTTAAGTTAATATAAGACACGTATTGATTGGAGATTTTGCGATTTTTAGCATCGTGCAACATTACTGCCTTCACGCTTATCTCGCCCATTCTTTCTTCTCATTAATGCATTAGTTTTGTCTTATTTTACAGCTTCCTTTGCTTATATATTTGGTGCGATTTTCCTTTATCGTTAAATCTTTTGAATTCAATCAGGCCACTTCTTTTTATCCTGCTTTCAGGCGTTCTCGCTCCGCAATAGCCTTCTTGCTCGAAAGCCACTGATCTCTCCATGCATCTATTGAAGGTAAGCAATCCGACAAATCAGGAATATAGAGTACAGTGACTTCCTTATGACTAAAACGTCCATCTTTTTCCGACTCTGTCATAGTGAATCTGCAAAGGTAATTTTTTTTAAATCCAAGTATCGTACCAAAAGTGAGTTCACTTATAAACCTAGCAAGGAATGACAGGTCCAAAATTGACATGAAAATTTCCAAGCATATCAGCATACTACGATCAAGACAGCCGTATATGCTATGTTTTTTTGTTTGCTATTTGATGCTAGCTCTATAAACAAAAACAAAAAAGAAAGAAAGAAGAATACCGCAAGAAATGGATTCCAGTGTCGGCAGTTCTTCAAGTCAAGTCCTGTGAGCTCCTTAGCATACCTAGAGATCATAATTTGATTATAACAGAAACCGATGATGTATTGATGTATATGAACAAAACTGATCATACAAGAACCATCCTCAAAACAGTTTGAAGAAGAGAAGATTTATCTAGTGAAGGATCATTGCCATCAAGAGTGTCCCATGAACCTCCAATTGCCATTAAAGAGCTCCCGTCCTTGAGAAAAGCAAATCTAAGCATATTGCAAAGATGGGGAATGCGATCCTCGTAGCTTCATTCAGATGATAGGTCCTCCAATGCATTACGACTAAGCCCACTCATCAGTAGCATCTATAATAAACATTCAAAGCAGAGCATCTATGATTCAACTTCGTACATACCGGAAAGCAATTAAAACAACATATGAAACTCATTAAGTAAGCTTGTACAGAAAGAGGAGATCAAAGCCATACATTGAAGGTGTAAAGTAGTAGCAATTGTTTGAGGCTCCGGCATGTCAATCGTTAAACTAAAGGTCAGGATTTGAAGGTGATCGCTGAAACTAAAAGAAGAAGAAGAAGAATACGGCCTTACAAGAAAACAGCGAAAGCTACTTAACTTTGCATTTTTGTTCACTTAGTTTATCAAACTGTTCACATAGGTAACCGAAGTTATGAAACACTTATAAAAATATGTACATACAGATTATTGAACACCACATTTAGGTTCACTAATTATAGTCGAGAACAAAAACGCAAATACTACATTGTTAAGAATAATAGTAAATTGAGAAAGACGAAAAGTGTACATAAATGGCCTCCCTTAGAATCAGAGTCGAGTAACGCCTGGTCAAGAGCGTATAAATTTAAAAAGGTACGGTTCAATATCTCTTGTAGAGCTTTGTACATAGGATGCGCCCTAACAAAATTCAACAAAAACGTTAAATAAAAAACATAAAATTAAGGAGATTAAAAGAAACAAACATACTCGATAATTTCAGGAGAGACAGGGACACGAATAGGGAGACAGGCTTATACATTTAAGTTCAATGAAAGATACAGAGAGATGGTATCTAAGTAAACCTTATAGCTTACCTTGAGTAACATAGTCAAAAGATCCAATGAACCAGCAACTAAACCATCAGCCATGTTGTTGAGGTTGAGGCTAGAAAAGTAACATCAGAAATTGGAATGAATCAGAGAAGAACTTGTCGCATGTAAGTAATAAGACTTCAAAATAATTAAGTATATTGAACAAACGTACTTCATTGAGTATTTCCACAATGAACTTTTTCCAATGATTCTAATTAAAGACACAGTATATTGTTAACCACAAATAATTAGAAACTGAAAATACTACTAAATTTATATCCTCAAAGGAATATATTGAATTTGTATATTTGTCTTTCAAGGTAATTATGGGTGTCCACCCAAGAAAAGCTTACTTTCATGATTTTGGATGCTCTTAAAGCAGGAAGACCATTTGTTACTTGGTACTCTCCATGGAATACTTCTGTGATCGACATATTAAAAACCGAAGGATCTTTATCGCCCCATTAACTCTACCGATGAAGAAGATGGGTTTGGGATGCAAGCATCTTTAAAACCGACACCAACAGCTAAGTTAAAAACATTCTCTTATCCGCATGAACATCAAATAAGTCAACATTTAGTTCATACCTGAAGTATAAATTGTAGTCACGAGAATAGCACTTTATGGTACTAAATTTCAATTTATACAGTTTACAACAAAGCGGTTAAGTCCAAACTCTTGAAAACTTCTTTCAGTGTAAGATATTGTCCATCACGAAATATCACAACCTGCATAAAATTATGTTATTCACTTTAAGCAAATAAATTTCTAATTCAAATCATTATAAAAAGGAGTATAACTGGTTCTTTCCTTAATTTTGATTTAATGAAGCACAGAAGGTGCTATTGGTTCATGCAAGCGGAATGATGGACATGGGTGTCAACTTTTCTGATATTGTAGAAGTCGCGATGGGGTGCACCTTTTTGAGCTAAAAACTCAATATATGCGTTCACTAACAGATGAAGACGTAATTTCTGCATGGTATTTAGTATGAGGACACAACGATAAAACCAAGTTAATGATTACATGAACAAACTAAAGAAAACCATAAAACATCACCTCCTCAAGAAATCTTAGTCGATGATCACACGCAGAACGAAGATTCCCAACAGCGATTATTTTGAGAAGATGATGCATGTCAGTGAAAAAAGTTGTCGAACTTGCAACAGGGAAGAGATCAACACTGTCTGAAAATTCAAAAGAAAATAGTTACATAAATTATGCAATCTGAGATTAACCAAAATAATAATGTTTCCAAACCATAAAAAATGAAAGATGAATGATATTAACCAATAGGACCTCTTATAACGTACAATGTATGGTACAATTATTTGAGACCAAACTTGCTTACCTAATAACAATCATAATAAGACAAAAAACAATATCAAAGTATTATATTTCCATGCATAAGCAAATTAACTATGTTGCAGCAAATTAAACATACAAAAGTTGTCATATGGTTAATCGTTTAACGAAAACAAAAAACAGCTAAACATGAATGAAACTATGTTAGCAACCATAATAATTGTAAAGCTATTTGCTGGATAAATTAACCTTGATTTAAGATGATGAGACCAATTTTTTTTTGCCTCCATTGTAGATGTCTATCATGAAGGGATCTGATTAGGCTAATTAAATATGAAACGTGAAGAATAGGTTTTTGATATTAGGGTTTTGTCAAAAGGATAGGATAATTCTAGATTAAGTTAAATTTTTAGAAGATATCATGATTGTTTTGTATAGTAAAACACAAATGGTGGCTTGGCTAAGTTGGTTAATTTCGTTGCCTATTAACCATAGGTCACAAGTTCAAACCTTGCCATGGACTAATTTTTTAACTAATTTTGAAAATTAATGCCATTTTAGTTGCCATGTCATCGTTGAGGTGGCATTGAAGTGGCGTACAGTCACTAATTCATATTTACACACTCATAGTTAGCCATATATACTTTAAAAAATCCAAAAATTATTTAAAAAAATCATGTGTGCCATGTCATAAACTATATGTTCCATGTCATAAACTTTGTGCCATGTCATCTTTGAGGTGGCGCCATGTCACTAATTCATATTAATCCAGTCATAGTTAGCCCCATATATATGTTATATATATTGTTTTCCGAAAATAGACTTACTATTTTTAAATACGCCCAAACGCACCATAATATAATATTATTTATACGATAACATTCGCTAAGGCTTTAGAAGCTCAAACAAACTCGAAAATGCCTAAAAACACCATATTAAGTTTCAATCAGCTCTACATGTTTGACTTTATATATATATATATATATATATATATATATATATATATATATATAGTCCCGTGTTTTTCCCAAGTATTTTTTAGTCGTTTTTGCGTAATCACCACACAACCATACAAGAGAATAAAGTGTTGATAATGAGATAAAGTCTTTGGTAATAAGACATACATTTTGTGGATAAGTTAACGTTATAGAGTTTAACGAGTTTGGAATGTTTATGAATTTAAAATGGATTTTGGATGAAAATAGAATGTGCGTGCGATAAAGACTAAAAAAAACACTTGTACAATAAATACTTTTAGTACGAGTATTGATAAAGTGATGTATATATTAGGTCCCGTTTCGGGTACATTTGGGCATTTTTTGCCGTTAGAGAGTGATTGTGCTTTGCCATTGAGACTGTGCGGTTGATTGTGATTGTTTCGTGATTGAGGTGAGTTCCCTTACCCTCGGCCCTACTTTTTACGTGTTTTTATCGTTGGGGAAAAAGATACACCAATGTGTTTTTGAAATGTATGGAATTGGCTGTGCGAAATGTGGTTTTGTTTTTGGGACAAGTTATGTGCTTATGACTGCTATGTGAATATTATGTGTTTGGATCGGATGGGTACGCCTACCTATGTAGTGAGAATATTGATCGGAGGGGTACCCTACCCAATATTTGAGATAATTGATTGGAGCGGATGGGTACGCCCCTACCTAAGTTTGTGTGTGGTCCTGCCCTAATTTTAGTGCTCCAGCTGGTAGGCCCTTTAGGTGCGTAAGTGACATATGGTTATTGATTAGCGGCGATGCTAGAGTTGTTTGCATATATTCACTGTCATATAGCACTATTGTCCACTGTTGAAGTATTGGCACACATAAGGATTTAAGGTGAAACCTACAGCTCACAAACATTATTTGTGTCGTTTTCGAGATCATTTCAGTGAGGTCCAATCAAAGGTATGTGATTGGTGTTTGGAAGAGATCAGAGATGTAACCCAACCAAGGACTGGGTAGAGATGGAAGTAGTTTTTGAATTATGTTTATTTTTTCAACCTGTAAATTTTTGTAAAACTTTATTTTTATGAATGTAAATTATAATTTGTATATCTTGTTCTTTGCCGATAAATGGTAAGCGTCCGCATCCCGTGTTTTCGCCATTGACGGGGTGTGACAGATTGGTATCAGAGCCAAGGTTATAGAGAATGCCGGTTTTTATAAAATAAAAAGCGCAACTATAACCAGAAAGTGAAGTCCGTTTTTAGTAAAACCTCGAACATGGCGAAAGTTGAATAACCCGAGCATTTATATGGATTTATTCTTAAAATTAACTGCATAGCCTGATCAACTATGCTACAATTCAGGAAGACGATGAAATGATGGTGTTAGTTTTCTAAAGCTATGTTAGGAGGAGGGAGAAGTGTGAGTAGTGTGACCACCTAAAAATGATAGGATGCAAAGTGATAAGAACACTTGCGAGTGTTGAGATTGAGATTGTGTTGATGTTAGGATTGCCATGCTGCCTTAGTAGTAGTAGTGTGCGATGCCCTAGAAAATAAAGTAAAAATCATCGCAGGGGCAGTTGATGATTGATTAATTTTGAAGTGGCCAATCTGCTTGCCTAGTTTATGTGCGTGTTGCCTTGAGAAATTTTGTGGATAGTCGCTGGTAGCGATGTGATTTGGAAATATGCTTTGGTGGATTATGTGTTTTATGTGTTGACCAGTTATGCCCGTTCGGTATCGAACCTGGTTGGTGATTGTTGTTCGTATTTTTCCGTTATATTTAATATATATATAAGGATATATATATATAAATATATATATATATATATATATATATATATATGTATTATAATATACGTTACGGACGTCTAATTTCAAACATTATGATGGTTTGTATATGTAAGCAATAATGATGCTGATAATTTGGATAAAAATATTTTGTACTTATACCCTTTTACCGTGTTATCATAGGATGTCGACCCAGTGTTAATGTTTGACCCGGTGAGTATTTCCGACCCCAGGCTTGACGAGCACAGAGCTTCCCTGAGTGCCCGTGCCACTTCCCTGATGAACCTTATTGAGCCCATTCTGTTAGGTTTTATTTGGATGGTATGGAACAATGATCCCTGACCTTTCGAGGACCCCACCGATACTGAGACACCTGAGTCACCCCTTGCTATAGCACCACCCATACCACTATCTGAGAGTACCCCACCCGTTTCGGTTCCTATTCTCCGCAGGACCGCACGTATGGATGTGCGCATTCCACATGCAATGTCATCGGGCCTCTCTGCTAGTATGGCAGAGGTGGCAGCTATGTCTGAGTCCGCGCTCTGTAAGAGGTTTCGGTCCTCTTGCGAGAGTTTGCCATCTGTGTCGCCACCAGGCCTTCCTTTGAGGAAGCGTTATCGTGGTACGTCTAAGTTAGTAGAAGATAGCGAGGAGGATGATGATGAGGAGGATGATGAGATAGAGGAGAGTATGGATTCTAACAGTGTGAGTGAGGAAGCAGAGGACGAAGGTCCTTACAGTAGAGGATTGAGGATACCTGCTTGCGGATGCGAGGTCTTACTGCGGGGTCGAGAGCCCCGGTATGGATATGAGGGTTATGTTTACTAAATATGAGGTCATGGAGGATGATGAGAGTCGTGGTATAGACGACGAGGGTCATAGTGTAGAGAGTGATGGACTTGGTTTAGAGGAGGAGGAGGCTATACTTGGGGGTCAGCAGCAGGCAGCTCTGGTTGTGGGGACGACCGTAAGTACGCCTTTAGGGCTTGGGTATGGATTTATGATTATTTATATCATTCTCCATTATTTACCATGTGTCATGACTCTGCATACCTTTACAAATTCTAAACGAATTGTGTACTAGTGTTGCTAGAATCATGCCGCCTAGGAGATTTAAGAAGAGTTTTGTATCTTCTGTGTTTACACATTTTATTAATAATGCCCCTGCCACTCTAAACACTAGCTACGATGTAGAATTAGCAGACGGAAAAGTTGTTAGCACCAATACCATTTTACGTAGTTGCACCTTAGTTTTGTGTAATAAGGTGTTCAAAATAGACTTGTTACCAACCCGGCTAGGTAGTTTTGATGTTATGATTGGAATGGATTAGTTGGCATACCACCGAGCTCTCATCGATTGTTATGAGAAGATTGTCCGTATTCCTCTTCCAAATGGCAAGATTCTTGAAGTTTAAAGCGAGAGGCCGGAAAAGGATCTTCGTTCACTTGCATGTATCAAAGATGATGAGAAAAATCTTGATGACATACATGTTGTCCGAGACTTCCCTGAGGTATTTCCAGACGATCTATTAGGTTTACCTCTTGTGCGAGAGATAGAATTTCGCATTGATCTGATTCCAACGCATCGCCAATTGTTAGATCTCCATACCGGTTAGCCCCTTCAGAAATGTTAGAATTGTCGAACTAACTTAAAGAACTTCAAGAGAAGGGTTTTATTCGACAAATTCACTTACCATGGGGAGTACCCGTGCTCTTTGTCAAGAAGAAAGACGGTTCGATGAGAATGTGTATTGACTACAGGGAACTAAACAAGTTGACTATAAATAACCGTTACCCTCTCCCCATAATTAATGACTTGTTTGACCAATTACAAGGTGCGTGTTGTTTCTCGAAGATA
This sequence comes from Tanacetum coccineum, assembly GCA_026074375.1. Taxonomy (NCBI): domain Eukaryota; kingdom Viridiplantae; phylum Streptophyta; class Magnoliopsida; order Asterales; family Asteraceae; genus Tanacetum; species Tanacetum coccineum. The sequence goes on from BQNB010032942.1 coordinate 30,022, forward strand.
GATCTTCGCTCGGGATATCATCAGTTGAGAGTCCGAGAGGAAGATATACCGAAGACCGCGTTTAGAACTCGATACGGGCACTTTGAGTTCACAGTCATGCCATTTGGGCTGACGAACGCACCAGCAATATTTTATGGACTTAATGAACCGCGTTTGCAAGCCGTATTTGGACAAATTCGTAATTGTGTTCATTGACGACATCTTAATCTACTCAAAGTCAGAAGAAGAGCATGAAGCCCACCTGAAGATATTATGTAAGCTCGAAACGTATTCGGGCTGACCGATTATACCATCTTGTTAGGAGATATTGTAGGAAGATAATGGACCGTGAATGGTCATGAGGATATATTGGAAAGAGTGGTGAGGATCGGTTTGGAAACCTGATCATATTTTTGACTATGTAAGCTTTTGAGAGGTACTTTGACTTATTTAAGTAAAGTGAGATGTAAGACTCCCGTTGAGTAGGATTAATTTAGAAAAGTTTAAAGCGTGTAATGATGTGGTATAGATCTTAGAACGGCCTTCCTATAAGAATAGGGCCGAGATGGTTTGACCAAGTAAGGTTTACTTGGGGATTTTGAGTGAGTAAGTGTTGGTAAGGTAGAGTGTGAGTCGTATTGTGTAGGACATATACCTCATAGGGTTAGCCCTGTTGGTTAAATAACTGAAAGGATCTGGCAATGCCAATTCTGATAGATTTGTCGTCACGTCGAGGACGGGATCGTATCCTGACGCCCGACTGAGGCAGTGAGACCTAAAATTGAGAAAATTATGAAGCTAAGGGGTAGCATGAGAAGCTATCGTGATTTTGTGATCGGGTAAGGAATGATTGTGAGAAAATGTATAATCCGGTCTGTGAAAAGACCTAGTCTTTAGAGTGATCGTAAGAAACCTCGCTTGATAAGACTAAATTCTAGTGATTGACGTAATTCTTTGAGGAATGGAATTTCCTGTTAGTGTTGAGAGTTAATGATTTGAGTTGAATTTTAGGACGAAATTCCTTTAAGGTGGTGAGACTGTGATAACGGGTAATATTTCTAGGGTTAAGTATTATAAAATATTGTAGTTTTGTATTTTGAAGTCTTTTGATCTTGATAGTTTTCTTGATGAAAGCTGAAAAGTTGACTATTTTGCGTAAAAGCGGTTTCGGTTTAATCGGGAGTTTGATGGGGAATTTAGTTCGTGAAATGGGGGGGGGTTCATTTTGATTCGTATTCTATTTAGAGTGGATTTGAGGTTTTCAGTGCTTTCCGGGAAGTTTTCCCGCGTTTAGCGGAAAAATCGTCCAGCAGGGGTACCGGCTTGACAGTTTAATTTAAATATAGAGATTTTTGAGGTTGGAAAATGTGTTAATGGAATTTGTATATATTTATTAAATTCATAAATATTGGAATAAACGAGATTTAAAATTGTGAATCGTGGTATGAGATTTGAAAAATTATTCAAAAAAACGACTGTTTTCGTGAAATTCGGTAAAAGACCGTTACGGTCGTAAAAAGGTAAAATTTTGGTCAAATGCGAGTTGTCAAAACCTATTTTGGAGGTTGAAAGTGTTTTTAAATTGATGAGCAAGGTTCGATCAAGTTTTGTTAAAAAAATGTATTTTTTGGTCCGGAGTCGGCCGGTAACGACTCAAATTGAGTTTTTGAGCAAATTAATGAGATACGTGTCATGTGAATAACTCAGGTTTATGGAAAAATGATTTTGGAGGCAATAAAAATATTAACTAAGTTCGGTTGGCGTTTTAAAGATATGAAAATTTGATTTTTAAGTGATCTCGACACGAAAAGTTAAACTCGAACCCTCCCTTGGATGCCATTTAGGCGTGTGCAAGCAAAGGGAACAACAAGGCTAAATTTTAGCTAAGTTGTCCACCCTTAGTACATATTTATGCTTCCATTCACCTCATATTCTCACATACATGCACCATTTTGAAATCAAAACACAAAACTCTCTCTCCCTTTTCTCTCTATAACCGGCTGAACCACAAAGGGGAAGAAAAACAAATATTTTGAAGATTTTGGCAAGAACACGGGTTAAGAATATATTATTGGGTTGATAGCGAGTAGTTTCGGGTTGTAGAAACAAGGTTTTTGGTATTATTCGCGCGTCTCGATCGAACCAAACTCATCAAACAAGTAAGTTTTTATAAAACTTTGAATTTAAGTTGTACTTTTGTGATTATGGTGATGTCTAGACACTAGTTGTACAAGTTGATCGTCAAAAAGGTCGAAACTTGAAATCGAAAATGTAAAAAAGGGTATTTGTGCGTCGAATATAAAAGAAAGAAAAGGAAGGATTTTTGAGTTTAAATAAAATAGTTGTTGTGGTAATTTTTCTTTTTGTAATGATGATTATTTTTGAGCTTATGGCTTATTCAATAAGCTCATAGAGCTTATTTGGTTCGTTGGGCACGATGTGGACTCGACATGGGCTCGGTTGGCTAACCAAGGCCCAACCGAGGGTTCGTTTGGTTTGTTAGGCCCAACGAGGGTCCGTTTGGGTTGAGTTCGACCCAATATGGGTGTGTTTGGTTGTTTGACCCATTAATGGTTTGTTCGTTTTGTCTCGACCCAACGCCGAGTGGGCTTCAGTCCATTTAAGGGTGCGTTTGTTTATTTTGGTTTGGAGTGCCAAAGTGGGCTCGGCCCAAATGGTTTCGGCTTATTGATTTCGAGCTTATTTAGTTTCGGCTATTATATTTTAAGCTTATGGGTTAATTTGGTTTTGGTTTATTTATATATTATGAGCTTATAGCCTATTATTTCGGCTTAATGGACCACGAAAATGGTGATTTCGGATTATGTTTGGTTTGGGCTTAATGGTCCTAAGGCCCATTGGGTTTCGATTTGCATTTTGGACTTATGTAAAAAGACATGGATTAAGTTTTGCTAACGGGCTAAGTATTTAAGACCTTAATGGGCCTTAGGGCCCAATAACAAGAGAAAATGGAATTATGGAATTGTGTTGAACAAAAAGGGATTTTTGTTAGATAAAAAGGGATTATGTCGCTATGGTTTGACAAAGCGTATTGAAAGCATTGATGTTGTCAGATAATGTCGAGTTTTATGAAAAGTGTTTTGGATTAAGGTTTAATACCTTGGAAAAAAGTCATAAAGACGTACGGGTCATGCGGAATTTTCAAAAGAATTATATACTTAGAGATTTTTGCTAAAAGAGATAAAGTTTTTAATAATTTAATAAAACATAGTTATTTTACTTGAAAATTTAATGCAAGGTGAAAGAAGTAAATTCTATAAGCTTTTGATATATATTATCAATGCGTCGAATTTATTTGAAGAAGTAAATGATAAGTTTATTGGAGATTTGGTGTCGAAATAAAAGCTGTTGGACATAATTAATGACGAGACGTTGTACCCTGTTAGCCCGATAATAAAACGAAATAATAATAAAATATTATTATTTTATTTAAATTATCAAGTATTTAGTATATATATATATATATATATATATATATATATAATGTATTAATTTCGGAAGTATGGATTATTTAGCTTTGGCTTTGAACTCTTGCTCATTCTTTCGTCAATTTTTCCCGGAATATTTTGATTGATTGTAACGTTTAACGGATTGAGGTGTTTGAGCCGTATTATATTGGTGTCGTGTTTTGCCCAAGTGTTTTTGAGTCGTTTTCGCGTAATCACCACACAACCATAAAATGAGATAAAGTGTTGATAATGAGATAAAGTCTTGGTAATAAGACAACAGTTTTTGTGATAAGTTAACGTTATGAGTTAACGAGTTTGGAATGTTATGAATTTAAAATGGGATTTTGGGATGAAAATGAGAATTTGCGTGAGTAAAGACGAACACTTGTACAATAAGATAATTTTGTACGAGTATTGATATAGTGAGTATATATTAGGTCGTTGCCGGGTACATTGTGCGCTTGCGTAGAGAGTGATTGTGCTTTGCCTCTTGAGATTGTGCGGTTGATTGTGATTGCTGATTGAGGTGAGTTCTCGTAGCCCTACTTTTTACTGTTTTTCCGTTGGGGGAAAAAGATACTCAAATGTGTTTTGAAATGTTTTGAATTGATCTGTGCGAAATGTGGTTTTGTTTTTGGGACAAGTTATGTGCTTATGACTGCTATGTGAATATTATGTGATGCATGATTGTTTGGATCGGATGGGTATGCCTACCCAGTGTTTGTGAGATTATTGGATCGGATGGGTACGCCTACCCAGTATTTGTGAGATTATTGGAGCGGATGGGTACGCCTACCCAGGTTTGTGTGTGGTCCTGCCCTAATTTTAGTGCTCTAGCTGGTAGGCCCTTTAGGTGCGTAAGTGACATATGGTTATTGATTAGCGGTGATGCTAGAGTTGTTTGCATATATTCACTGTCATATAGCACTATTGTCCACTGTTGAAGTATTGGCACAGCTTTTGGGTTTAAGGTCAAACCTACGAGCTCACCAACATTATTGTTGACGTTTTCGAGTATCATTTTCAGGTGTGTCAAATCAAAGGTATGTGATTGGTGTTGGAAGAGAAAAGATGTAACCCAAGGGGACTGGGTAGAGATGGACGTGGTTTTAGAATTATGTTAAGTTTTTAACCTGTAAAGTTTTGTAAACTTCAGTTTTATGAATGTAAATTATAAAGTGTATAATCTTGTATCTTGTGCGATGAATGGTATCGTCGCATCCCGTGTTTCCGCCATTGACGGGGTGTGACACTATGATCATCCACGAATTTATAAAATAACAAGTACATGCTGTGATTAGTTTTATGATGTGATCTGTTTCTTTGATTTTTTATGATTATCCATAATAGGTCGCTATAATTACTTTTAAATGATATGTGCTTTTTTAATTTAGTAACATGTGTTTGATAAAATGTTTGAATGAATTTCATAGTGTAGACTATGAGTGTGTTGTTTTTTAGTTGTTTGTTGATGCGACGAATTGTAACATCGAAGTTTTACAATCATCCTAGCCAGAGTATCTAATCGTTGTAGTGTAGTATATGCAAGACTCGGGGGATTGATCGTTCACTAGGGGAATAGTATAGGGGTGAGCATCGGTCCAAAACCGGATCGGACCGGCCAAGACCGGACCGGACCGAGACCAAAATGGTCCAAAATGCCAGACCGAGGACCGGACCGAAATGGTACGGTCCGGTCTGGTTCGGTCCTCGGTCCTCGGTCCGGTCCGGTCCTAAAAGGCATAATCATTGGGTTTTTTGGTAAGACCAGACCGACTGGACCGAAGACCGAATTGGTCCAAAACACCGGACCGAGGACCGGACCGAAATACGTTTGATCCGGTCTGGTCGGTCCGGTTATGTCCGGTCAAACGGTCCATATGCTCAGCCCTAGAATAGTAAGGTAGGTTCAAATTGTATGTCACTAAGATCTAAGGGTTGAGAGAATAATATTTTTGTGTTTTTATATTTTTTAGAAAGCAAATAAAATCAATATGTTGAGAAAGGTGGTTTTAAACTAATCTAAACTACTCCTAATTATGCAAAAAAAGTAAAATTGGCTGGAACTCGTATAGGTAAACAAACGTGCTCACTTAATCATGAACTACTCCCTAGTTGATCTATCTAACCTATTGTTTTTTCACCCTCGTTAGTGTAATGTTAAGTATTCCCTTAATTTAATTGCATAGTGGTCAAAAACGCACCTACGTGATCACCTAAGTAAACAAATCATGAAAACGCTTTTCCTACCCAATAGTTAAACCACATGCATTAACTACTTACCTAATTATCTTGCCAAAACGGATTCTTTTAACTAGTCACGTTTCACTAGACGTCTATGCTAATGTAATATCTTATATGTGGTTTTCTAATGCCTAATGTGCACGCCACTAACAAAAAATAATAGATCAAACTTTAGAACTAGGTTTCATGCAATCATAAGTAAACACAATTAAATTTAGCCTGACATGTTAACAAGAAGAAAATAAGAGCAATTAATCATCAAACACATAGACATATTTGTATGATCAAAGATTGAATTACTTAACTTCAAATCAACATGTGAGTATGTAAGTACAAAAGGCATAAAAGCCCTAAAATTCATCTATAATGACTGCACCATATTTTTCATAAGCTCTATACACGAATTATGAAAATAAAGGGTTTGTATATATAGGAAATTGGTTGTAACGGTGTCACTAGGGTTTTGTGACGTCGTCACCTCGTCGAACTTGACTTAGGGTTTCTTGCGTCGTGTTGGGCCAATTCAGTGTCCAATGATCTTTCACTTGGATTTGAATAGAAAATATCCTAAGTGTTAGATAACCTTAGACATTCCAAGGTCAATGAAAGAACAACCATTCGGTGAGTTACCTTCAAGTGCTCAACCTAAGTCTACAAGAAAGACTCAAGTACTCAACCATTCAGTGAGGCAGCACTAAGCCAAAAAAGAAGGTGATAGGTTTAGTGAGTTATGGTAATAGACTCACTAAGCCCAATACGATCTTCTCAACTAGAAAGACCCTGAAGATAAGAGCCTGAAAACTAGGCGGGATAGCTTGAATGAATAAGTTCAAGTACTTATCCACCTGAAGTCAAACTATCATGAATAGGGTATGAAGATAAGGCCAGTGTTATCATTGAGCTTAGAAAGTGTGTTTGTCCCCTTCCTGAATTAGAATTGTAATAGAGATAAACTGTACAATATGTACTGGTCCAATCAACCTTGGGACACACACTTATCACCCATGTGGGTATGACCCTACCTTAGCATTATATATAGACATGCATTGCAAAGGAGTAGGCTAAGTTTGTGTATTCAAAGTTGTATCTTTCATAAACACCTACTCATCCAAATCAATTAAGTCCCTAAACAAGTTCAGTAGGTGTTGATCCCTTTTGAACATATCTTACTTAGCTTGTTAGAGCTTAGTTGTGTTGGATAGATCCAAGACAACTATAATAGAAACTAAGATTGTGAATACTACAAACTATGCGGAAACTAGTTTGTAATACTAAGAAGAACAATGAAATAGTAAAACAAGATCTTGCTAAACTTTCAATATATTGAACACAATCAAAGTTACAGAATAACCTTGAAACTATGAATACTAACTATGAGAAATGACTTCTAGATCTATCTCTCTAACTATGCCTTAGGGTTTCTTTTATACACCAAGAAACCCTAATGGGCTTACAAAACGCGTCTACTGATAATGCATATCTATTCCTAATATATCTCATGCATATCACATAAGCAGTACTAATCTATGTATACTAACAGTACTAATGACTTAGACTGTTTTCTCCAATCTTCAGCAGTATTAAGTTAGTACTCGTAGTACTAACTTTCTTCTAGCAGTACTATCTTCAACTCTGGCAGTACTAACTAAGCTTGGCAGTATAAACTCTTCCCTTGGCAGTATTAAGTGTGATAGGTTAACAATCCTCCCCTAAACTTGTGATTGTCATCCAAATCTACAAGTTTCACTGAATTAAACCATCTGTGCTAAGAGGATGCTTTCAAACACTTTATTGTCTTGGACTGTTTGCTTGCATGAAGATTTTCCTTAAAAGCTCATTTGCTATATTTGAATGTTGTTCTACTAACAGCTTGTTACCCAACATCAACATCTGAACTCCTTTTGATAATGGATAATCTTTCTCTACCAGCATGAAAATATCATGTCCTCTTACTGAAGATACATGGTGAGCACCACATGTATCATAAACCCTCTATACTAAAGGATCATGCATATACCTTTGAAGCTTCCATAAAGTATCATTACTATCTGGTTCAAACAATCTCTGCAATTCAACCCATAATTCCTTCTCTTTATCATCTATAGGCTCTGTTGTACTAAACCTCTCCTTAACCAAATCCCAAAGCTTAACCAGGTCATCTCTATCAAATTTCTTTAACATATCAACAAAAATATGATAAGCTTTTGTATGGTTTCCAACTCTGATAATTTCCACTTCTACTCCTTTTCATATAGCTTCTGAATTTCTTCAAAACTCTTATTCTTTAGTTGATTGTAAGTGATTCTACCCATGTTTTTCAGGTTAGTGATCATCTTGTTTCTTAATTGAATTTTGGTAGGTGGTTTGTTTCTAATTTGTTTAGCCCTTTGTGCAGCAAAGAACCTTTTTCTTTCTGTAATTTTCTCCACTAAAAATCTAGCTTGCTAATCAATAGAAAACCACTCTCTTTCTTTTTCTTGAAGTCTTGCAGCTAACGGAGCATCTGCCTCCATTCTTTCTTGAACATTATCAAATTCTGCAATCAAAGCGGCATTAGATGCGTCTTCTTATGCATCTCTTTCTCTTTGCATTCTTTCCATTTCAGCCTTTTCTTCTTCATGTAATCTTATAGCCATCTCTTCATCCATCTGAATCTGATCCTGTCCTGGGTTCTTTGTAGGCTTTTCAGGCTCCACCATAAGTGCTTTGCCCTTATCTTTAGATGAAGGTTGTGCTGTTGGTGCTGGAGTTGACCTTGTTGGTTCTTCTTCAACATCATGAATAATCACTGAGGTTGTTCTTGGTCTTGTGCTCCTAATAGCTACAAGTGTATCAACAATAGTCATCATCTCATCTTTAAAAATATCCCCATTAGTACTTGTAGAAGGATCAGCAGTACTAACATTTGAAGGTCCAACAGCACTAACATCAATACTAGCAGTATTAACTGTATCCCTAGCAGTATTCCTCCCCTGAGTTTAAGCATCACCTTCAACATTCTCCATTGCATGATCCACATCAAGCTTAGCAAAGTCACTAACATTGGCTTTGTCTTGTTACTTTTCCTCCCATGTTTGGATACATACTCCTCATCCAAACTCTTTCTCTTGGAGGTACCAATCTTGAAGAGTTTCATCCCTGGAGTTCTTGCCCTTAGCTTCTTTTCCAATTTTCTGACCTTCTTTTTCAGCTTTCTGATCACTAAATCTTGAGCAGTCTGTGACTGTTCCAAGGCAAGAACCACGTTTGACAAGTTTGTACAAATAGCTATCAATTTATTTATGTTAGGTCTACCCTCATCACTTCTAGGTGTGTGACCTCCTGAGAGAGGTGAATCATGAGGTGTTGGTGGTATAAAATCCGTCAAATCATCTTGTTCAATTCTTTCCTCATCACTTCTAGGTGTGTTACCTCCTAGGAGAGGTAAATCATAAGAATGTTTAGATGCCCTCTCAGACCGAGTCTGAGCAATGACACCTCCTATGGCTTCTTGGCACCTGGGTCTGTCACATGAACCAATTTCCTGAGAAAGAGGATCATTAGACATTGCCATGGATTGGGTCTTAGATATGTTACTAGTAGCATGTGCTGCATCTAAGCTAGCAACAATAGTGGTAGCCCTCACCACTCTGTCATCCCACTCCTTAAAGACAGCCTCATCTGCTACATTTGGTATAGGCACACTAGTCTGAGGAAACTGAGTGTCCTCTTATAAGGATTTCCTAGGTGATTGAGTAATTTGGGGTGATGATGATTTAGTAACAGGGATTTGTTCTTCAATTATGGGTTGTGCAGTAAAAGGTACTGGTTGGGGTTCAGAGGGTTGACCTGAACCTTCACCCTCTACTACTGGTGGTGCCAACATTGATGCAAACAATAGAGTAACTCTTCCTAAAAAATCTTTTCCTTTTCTTTTCATGTTAGTGAAAACCTCTTTACTATGTGTAGGTGTTTGATAAACATCATTAAAAGGTTCTGCAAGAGTAATCTAATTATTCAAAAAGAGTTCTAAAAACCTTGGATACATTAAAAATTTCTTTGTATTGGTATCTAAGTTCCTTAACATACCATCAAAAATTAGTTTAGAAAAGTTAAACTTTTGACCATTAGCTAAACAAATGACTGCAGATGCTATATTAGTGGAAAATTCATTCCAAGAAGTAGATTTTGAACTTAAGCAGTGTAGAATGGTATGTATGAGGTACTTCCACTGAGGGGAGAAGAGAGCTTTTTGAAAAGTAAGTTTGTTAGAATCACTCTCATACCCCATCAATGCAAGGTTTTCAAAAATAGCATCATTTGTTAGACAAGTAATACCATCCTCATCATTAAAGTGAAGATCACTCCTCACTGATGATTCTGATATTACTACTGTCTTGCCATCAACTGTGGCATGAATTTGCTTCACATCATTGACTGTTTGAGAATGTGCAGTATTCCAAAACTGTTCAATATAAGAAGCATAGATAGTAGGACTTACAGTTAAGGCATAGTGTACAGAGCTAGCAGTAAGAAAGTCCACTATCTCATGAAAATCAGCATTCCCTTCTGATTTCTCTAAGCAGGCGACCATGTTGTGTTGATCAACAAACTTCAAATCCGCCATAGATGATTAATTGATGATGAATTTATTGAGTCGGTGATAAGTTGAAGTGGGTTTGTGAATTTTGAGAGCGTTTTAGTATTCGAGAGTATTAGAATGATCTTGATGTAGTCGAATACGCTTATATAGGTAAAAAGGAAACCTATAATAGTAGGAAACTAGTTATTTTTTGTTTCTTTCATCACTAGAGAGATATTATCTATGTTTTTTAATAAGGTTGGATGGATGCGGGAGAAACTAGATGTGATATATGTTACTGATTTGTGAAGCACTTTTAGTTTTTTGGATGATTCATGTCTATTCTAAGTTATGTTTGCTATTATTTGGATTGCTAACTATTTGCTCCATTTATGTTGTAGCAAACATGAAGCGGACTTTAGAAAGGAGTAATCGATGTTCAAAAAAGCTTTCCAATGCAGTTAATGGCAGCAAACGTGTGTAGTTCATTGCTGAAATTTTAGGTCTTTTGATATATGTTAATGGCAGTAAAAATGTGTCGTTACTTGCTGAAGTTTAGTTTCATTTAGTGTATGTTAATGGCATCAAATGTGAGTCGTTACTCACTGAAATCTAGGGTCACTTTAGTTTATGTTATTAGCTGCAAACATGTGTCATTCCTTGCTAAAATTTAGGGTCGTTTACTGTATGTTAATGGCTAAAAATGTGTGTTGTCACTTGCTTGAACCGCAGGGTCGTTCTTGTGCATTTTAATGGCACAAATATGTGTCGTTACTTGCTGAAATTTAGTGTCATTTAGTGTATGTTATTGGCTGCAAACTTGTGTCATTTCTTGCTGAAATTTGAGGTCATTTGGTGTATGTTAATGGTAACAAAAATGTGTCATTGATTGCTGGAAATTTAGGTCTTTGGTAATGTTATGGGCCCGCAAACCGTTGTGTCGTTATTTGTTGAAGTTTGGTTGCATTTAGTGTATGTTAATGGCAGCAAATGTGAGTCGTTACTTGCTGAAATTTAGGGTCGCGTTAGTTTATGTTATTAGCTGCAAACATGTGTCATTCCTTGCTGAAATTTAGGGTCGTTTACTATATGTTAATGGCTGCAAATATGTGTCGTTACTTGCTGAAACTTTTGAGGGTCATTTAGTGTATTTAATTGCTGCAAATTTTAGTCGTTACTTGCTAAAATTCAGGGTCGTTTAGTGTATGTTTGGTGAAAACACGTGGCGGTTACTTGCTGAACTTTAGGGTCATTTAGTGCATTTTAATGGCTGCAAATATGTGTTGTTATTTCCTGAAATTTGGTGTCATTTAGTGTATGTTATGGGATGAAAACTTGTGTTCATTTCTGCGGGAAATTCTAGGGGCATTTGTGTATGTTATGGAAAATATCATTTAGTTAGATGTTTCTAGTATAAATTTTGAATGACTGTATATGCTTCACCTGTTTTTGTAGCATGTTGAAGAGCTTGTTGAATATCTACGATTTGGATTGTGGTGGGTGGTGGGTGGCTCTTGGCATTGCATCTTCTATTGGTCTTGGTAAGCATCACAACAAATAACCAACACACCATTTATAAGTTAGCAGTAAAGCTTACAAAAAGACTTGAACGTTATTTAATTTTAGTACTTCTTTTATCTTTTTCAAGAGTGACAACCTAAGTATCACCATAAATTAAGACACAAGGCTGAGATAATATCACCAGAACAAGTACGATTGTCGTTCATCAAGTTAGGAAAGAAAGTAGAGATAAGCAATTCTTGTGGTAAAATTTGCAGCCATTGAACTTATTTTCTCCAATTTGTCTTTCATAACTTATAAACCTATGAAACTAGTAACGTATGCGCCCCTATTACCACCAAAAAAGTTTTAAGATCAAGTATGCTATTGGAAAAATGTACCATCAGTTGTAGTGCAAGCATAGTGGAATATGTGAAAATGTTCAACTTGCTGGCTTATTCTCAGATATATCTCCTTTAGTTAATACAAACATGTGTCATTGCTTGCTGAAATTTTAGGTCTTTTGCAATATGTTAATGGCCGTAAACATGTGTCGTTACTTGCTGAAGTTTGGTTTCATTTAGGGTATGTTAATGGCAGCAAATGTGAGTCGTTACTTGTTGAAATTTAGGGTCTTTTAGCGTATGTTATTAGCTGTAAACATGTGTCATTCCTTTATGAAATTTAGGTTTGTTTAGTGTATGTTAATGGCTGCAAATGTGTGTCATTAGTTGCTAAACTTTAGGGTCGTTTAGTGTATTTTAATGACTGCAAATGTGTGTCGTTACTTGCTGAAATTCAATATGGTTTATGTTGTATATCCAAATCAAATGGCTATTTTTTTTTAAAAAAAAAAAAAAAAAAAAAAAAAAAAAACCCCCCCCCCCCCCCCCCCCCCCCCCCCCCCCCCCCACAAAAAACCCCCCCAAAAAAAAAAAAAAAAATTTTTTTAAAAATAAAATAAAAAAAAAAATTTCCTTTTTATCTTCTCTCTTTAAAAAATAAAAAAAAAAAAAAAAAAGAAAAAAAAAAGCTTAAATATAGAACTAAAAGGAAATGGGCAAATGGGTCTAGCGGGTCAAGTCATTTTAATATGTAATACAATATAACTTTAAAATTGTTTAATTGTAAGTCTGCAACAGTTGAGTCTTGTAAACAATTTTTTAACAAGCACAAAAGGTAAGGCAACTGAATGTTTTCAAGGACGTTCTAAAATACATACCGTTTGGGTGCGCCTGATGCACCAATGTTGGTTGATGTATTAAATAAAACAGTGTGAGTCCTGGAGAGTTAGTGTGATTGTATTTTAGCCTTAGGTTATTGCTTTGGTTTTCTAAATAGTATGTAACACTAAGGGTAACATTGCAATAACTAGCAATGAGACCAAACCTTGTTGCATAGATGTAGTAAGAGTGTATGCTCATGCCACATGACTTATATCAATTTATTTTAATAACAGGTATAATTCTTTTATATTTCTAAGTGTTTATAGCTTTTTTTACTGTAACAATGTTTACTCCCCAAGCTCAATCTTTGATAATTAAGCCTTGTGAGATTAATAAATGCTGCCATGGAATATTTGTGATGCTAATGAAACATTAAAAATTGCTTGGATGTTACTTACTACTGTTTCGAGCATTGAAGATTTCGTGCGGCTAAGCTACGTTTATATTGTTTAGAATAGGATGTTAATACTGCCGAGTATATTAGTACTGTTATAATATTAAAACAGTATAAAAGTTAAAACTATTTGGCACAAGGAATGGTATTGCATGTTGTGATTTAATGCTGCTATGGTTCGTGTATATTACTACTGGTTTTTGGGCTTTATTGCTACAGTTGGGTGATACGAGCCCAACTAGAAGTTAATACTACAGGCTTAGGAAGTTAGTACTGCTAGCGGAGTTAGTACAGCTAGCAGAGTTATTATGCTGGGTATTGTTAATTACTGCGTAGAGTTATTATAATATTGCTAGAGTTTTAATAATATGTTGGCTGATTTTAAGTGTTTTCATCAGGCCAAGGGACAATCATGTGACGTTGTAGCTTACTTTTTATTACATGTATAGATAGATTCTTTTATCAAGTCTAGAATTAGAATATTGTGATTGTACACTTTGCTTTTGTACCTAACTTCAGTTATGTCATCATTGACAGGTATTTACACTAAGGTAATTATCAATATTTATATGCTAAAGATTAATCGTATTATATGCAGGATCAATAGTTTAAACTTTACCATATGGAGTTGCACAACTGTTATTAGTAGCACAAATTATTATCGATGTGTTGTAGAAGGTACAAATTCATAATTAATATTGTATCTAATACTACAAACTGCAATCATACATGACAATAAAGATTATATATCCATTGAAATTAGTTCAGGTCCAAATTTTTCTGCAAGCACAGTTCAGGTCCAAAGGTTTATGTGATGTCTGTCAGTTTAGTACATATATGAAATTGTTAAAGGTATATTCTTTTTATTCGTACAAACTTTGTTGTCGGTCTATTTTGACCTTGAGAAATAGAGAATCACTAGGTATGAAAGTCTATGCGTTCATCATTATGCTTGCTATTTGCACATTAGGTTTAGGTCCTGGTTGCATTTTCACCTTGATTGCAATTGCAAAATGGGAGTGTAGCTCATATGGTAGAGCGCTCGTATTACATGCGAGAGGCACGGGGTTCGATTCCCCGCACTTCCATATTTTTTCGTTGTGTGACAAAATATTATAAAACGCCACACAAACATAAAATTCATGTGGCCATTGGATGAACAATAGTCACATAAAATACACATTTAGTTGACTTTAAAAACATTTGGTCACACTTATTAACACTTTTGGCCGCTTTTAGTTTATTTGTATGTTTTATGATAAATTAAAAAAAACATTGCTTTGTGTGACTTAAAATATTTACAAAAACGCCACACAAACTTAAATTTCATTTAACGATTGAACTGAACAATTACTCACAAACACATACTCATTCACTTGACTTTAAACAACATATGGTCACACTTATTAACACTTTTGGCCACTTTTGGTTAACTTGTATGTGACTAAATCCCAAAAAAACCATGCTTTGTGTGACTAAATATTACAAAAGGCCGCACAAACATACAATTCTGTGTATTATTAGTATGAACATTAGTCACATAAATACACACTACTTGATTTTAAAATCATATGGTCCACTACTTATTAAGACTTTTGGCAATTTTTTAAAATTGTTTTGTGATAACTCAGAAAAAACAAACCCGTTGTGTGACTAAATTCATCAACAAACGTCTCATTTATTATATATTCATGTGGCCACAAACGGGGAATTAGTACATAAATACCTATTTACTTGATTAAATCATCTCAATGACACATATTTATTATATAATTTATGTGGCCAAAGGACGAACAATAGTTACTCTCAAAAACCATTCGTGTGACTATAAAGTGTTTACGGTCACTAATACTGATTAATCCAACAAAACTTGTGCCTAATTTGTCACACATATTCGGGTTTCGGTCACTCTTTTTCAATGGAAATAGCCACGAACTCCCTAACCTGACCGTATGTGACCTACAGTGGTGCGATCTTTGGTGACAAACACACCTAAAAAAACACATGTGACCAATGTATATCGTCACACTTTTGGGTGTGACCATACCAGTTTTTATGCAGTGGCAGCGGAGTGGTAGCCCTCCAACACTCTGTCATCCCATCCTTAAAGACAAACTATCTGGTACATTTGGTACTAGGCACATAGTCTGAGGTTACCTAAGTGTCCTCTTGTAAAGGCTTGCCTAGGTTGATTGGTTTTTGTTGGGGTGATGATGATTCATGTGATAGTGGAGTTAAAGTAGGAGCAATATATTTTCTGTTGTGGGGATTAAGAAATCTTTTGTGCTTGTCCAAAAATATATGAATAAATCTTGGATACATTAAAAACTTATATTTCCTATCCAAGTTTTTCATCATACCGTCAAAAATCAATTTAGAAAAGTTAAAAGTTATGTTTGTGGACAAGCAAATAATAACAGTTGCTATATTGCTACTAAACTGTTCCCAAAAAATTTTCTTAGGACTAAGACAGTGTAGGATGGTATGGATTAAGAATCCCCACTGAGGGGAAATTTGCCTTTTTGAAAAGTCAGATTAGCATCAGTTAAAACATACCCCATCAGTGAGAGTTGATCAAAAAAATTAGTAGTTAGCAAAGCACTAATACCTTTTACATCTGCTAATTGGAGATGTCTCCTAACAGATGCTTCAGTAATAGTAAATTATTTGCCATCAACTGTGGCAGTTATTTTTTGTTCTCCATTATCAACTGTTCTGACAGTAGCAGTCTGCCAAAACTTTTCGATTAGAGAAACATAGATAGGATGATTCTTAATAAGAGCAAACCTTATATGACTTCCATTGAGAAAATTTACTATCTCTTGGAATCCTGCACTCCCAGTTGGTTTCTTTAGACAAGCAACCATGTTGTGTTTGTCACAGAATTCAAAATTCACCATTAGTGATTGAGTTATGATAAGGGTTCTAGGTTTATGTTCGTTAATGAGAGTATGAGAGTTTGGCAAAGTTAATTGAGATTTTATGAAAAGCGCTTAAGGGTTTTGATTTGACCGACTGAATAAAATGGATTCTTTATCTTGAAGAAAGTTTATAAGTGAAAGAAAGATCAAGAATTATCCAAATTATAGACCCCTATAAGCGAAATATTTGGCAGAAATATCTCAACGGCTATATTTAATTGCCAAAAATCTGTTATGCCCCAAACAGTACTAACGGTAGCCTAGCAGTACCAAGTTTAGCCTAACAGTACTAAGTAATGCCCAGCAATACTAAGTTTAGACTAACAATACTAAATAATTCCCAGCAGTATTAAGAAATGCCTAGCAGTATTAACTTTTGAGGTACCAGTTTTAACCTCAAAGGCATTCCAAAAAGCATTTCCATCATCAATGTTGATTCTCACAAGCTCTCTTTCTGTTTTTAAGCTCACTGGATCTCTCAATTCTTTTGCTCACTGAATCACTCTGTTTGTTTTTATTTCACAAATCTCTCTTTCTGTTTTTGAACTCACTACATCTCTCATTTCTTTTTCTCACTTAAACACTCTTTCTGTTTTTAGTTCACACATCTCTCTATTCTTTTAAGCTCACTTTTTCTCTCTATCTGTTTTTGCTTTCTCTCAAATCTCACAATATTTATTATAACAGCAGAAGTAATTATACATACCAGTAGTAAGTTAGACCAACAGTACTAACTTGAATTTCATCATCAGCTGTTGTTCCATCTCATGTCAAGCATAATCCACTGCATCTTGACACTTATTAACCTCCCCTCAATCAATGCTTCAGGGGTTAAGCATTCCAATACTGGCAGTTAGATATTGAAATCTGCCAACATCAAATGCTTTTGTGAGCAAGTCTGCAACATTGTGATCTGTATGAATCTTAATCACTTGAATGAGCCTCTTCTCATAAGAATCTCTGATGAAATGGTGCCTTATTTCAATGTGCTTGGTTTTAGAATGAAACACTGGATTTTTCACAATACAAATGGTGCTTTCATTATCAATGTAAATCTTGGTGTTCATGAAATTGAACCCATAATCAAGCATTTGATTTTGGATCCACAACACCTGTCCACAGCAATTAGCAGCAGCAACATACTCTGCTTCAGTTGTTGAGTTAGCAACAATTGTTTGCTTCTTACATTGCCATGAAATCAGTCTTTTACCAAGAAATTAACAACCTCCTGTTGTGGATTTCCTGTCAAGACTAGCTCCAGCATAATCACTATCTAAAAAAGCTTCCAAGTCAAATGGTGAATCCCTATGATACCAAAGGCCCAATTTGGGTTGACCTTTCAAGTATCTAAAGATCCTCTTCACATCATGAAGATGTAAGACTTTAAGTGTAACTTAGAACCTAGCACAAGCACAAACAGTAAACATTATGTCAGGCCTATAAGCTATCAAGTACATCAATGATCTAATCATTGATCTGTATAAATGAACATCCACATCCTCAGCTTCTTCATCCTTGAGAAATGCCTTGTTAGTCTTTATTGGAGTGCTTGTTGTCTTCACTATGATAAAATCAAACTTCTTCAATATATCAGCCACATACTTATCTTGGCTGATGAAGATTCCATCATCTTTCTGCTTTACCTGCAACCCTAAGAAGAAAGTGAGCTCTCCTATAGAACTCATATGGAATCTCTTGTGCATTATCTGCTCAAACTCAACACATAAAGACTTCTTTGTAAACGCAAAGATGATGTCATCAATATACACCTACACTAATAGGATATCACCTTTGTTCTTCTTAATGAACAAAGTCTTATCTATATTGCCTCTTTTAAATCCATTTTCTAATAAGTAGGTAGACAAGGTCTCATACCAGGCTTTAGGAGCTTGATGTAGACCATATAAAGCTTTTTCTACCTTATGAACTTTGTTAGGGAACTGTGGATCTTCAAAACTAGGAGTTTGATACACATACACCTCCTCTTCAATAATACCATATAAAAAGGCACTCTTCACATCCATCTGGTACACAATAAACCCCATAAATGATGCATAGGCAAAAAATAACCTGATTGCTTCTATCCTAGTAATAGGAGCAAAAACCTCATCATAATCAATTCATTTTTCTTGGGTGTAACCTTATGCAACTAGTATTGCCTTATTTCTAACTACTATCCCTCTCTTATCTTTTTTGTTTCTATAGACCCATTTTGTTCCAATGGCATGCTTGCCTTTGGGTAAATCAACCAATCTCCAAACCTTCTGCAATCTAAACTGTAGCAACTTATCTTGCATTGCCTCTATCCAGCTTGGATCTGTCAAAGCTTGTGTCACCTTCTTGGGTTCTAGTTGTGTGAGAAAATAGGCAAATAAGCAGTTTTGATAATCTTTGTGGTTGGTTCTCCTCTGCTTTTTGATGTAACTGACCATAGTATGTTCTTGAGCAGACTTGGTCATTCTCCTAGTTTGGGGTACTGAAAGTGGGTACCCTCTGATTTGTTCTTTAGGATGATCCTTGTGAATCCTAGTTGTGGGAATATGACTGACATTCATGGTTGTTTCTAAGTTGTTGAGGTCAGCCTCTGCACCTACATCTTCATCATCATATGCACCACTAAAGATACTAGTATTTAGAAGATTAGCAGTATCCTCTAAATCAAGCATGAGAGGGTCAGTAGGAAGATCAGCATTAGGAAGAGTAGCAGCATTAACATGGATTGATCCACTAAGATTATCACAAGAGGATCCAACAACATTAACAAGAGTGAACATCTTGTAGATATTGTTGCCATTAGCATCCTTGTCTTGTCTAAACACACTTTCAAACTCATTACTTTAGGCTTTTTCTCTTCCTGGATCTATAGTAGTAAAAGAAGAACTAATAGTATTAATTGATGAAACATTAGTATTAAGTACTGTTAGTAGTGTAGTGTTAGTAGCCTCCCATTGGACCACTTTGTCATCTTTCTTTTACTGGATCCAGAACTCCCATACTTCTTTCTAGCTTCATCTCAACCAAATTCATCTTCATGATCTCTTTGGACGGATGAGAATCAAGTAAGTCAAAATGGGTAGGGTTACATATTGTGGACCAGAACTGTCTGTATTCTTCTTGTTCTTCATCAATATTTGCTTGGGTCATGATTACCTCTTAGTTTGAATTCCCTGCAAAAATGGTTGATATTTTCATAGACTTGAGTTAGAGTATCAATATCAAACATCCAATTAGGTACAGTTCCTGCAACATTTGTTTTGTTTTCAAGAAAATTTATGTGCAAGTTATCCTCTATAATTTTGGTTCTAGTGTTAAATACTCTAAATGCTTTACTATTGATAGAGTATCCTACAAAGAATCCATCATCAAATTTTCCATCAAACTTACCTAGGTGATCTAAGGTATTTAGGATTGTAACAGGACACCCAAATGGTCTCATGAAGCTTAAGGCAGGTTTTCTTCCTAAAAAAAGTTCATAAGGGGTCTTGTTGTGAGGCTTGATAACTAACATCCTATTTTGGACATAGCAAGCAGTATTAACTGCTTTAGCCCAAAAGGTAGTTGGCAATTTAGAATCTGATAGCATAGTCTTAGCTGCCTCTATTAGTGTCCTATTTTTTCTTTCAGCAACACCATTTTGCTGAGGAGTCCTAGCAACACTAAATTCCCTCGTAATACCCTTTATTTCACAAAACTCATTCATAATCCTATTCTTGAATTCAAGTCCATTGTCACATCTGATTGTTTTAACCTTAGGGTCTATTTGGTTTTATATGCCAGTTATGAAGTTCTTAAGGATCTCAGGAGTCTCATCCTTAGTGGCCAAAAAGAAAACCCAACTGAATCTACTAAAGTCATCAGTGACAACTAGGTAGTAAGACTTTTTATTTATACTCTTCATAGAAACTGGGCCAAATAAATCCATGTGTAATAACTGTAAAGGTTTGCAAATAGAGCTCACAATCTTGGTCTTATAGGAGGCTTTATGTTGCTTTCCCTTCTGACAAGCAACACATGTTTGGTCATTTTCAAAAAACTTTGAAGGCAAACCTCTCACAAGGTTTCCCCTCACAAGTTTGTTCATACTTTTAAAGTTTATATGACCAAGCCTTTTATGCCATAAATTAGAGTCATCTAAAGTGGCATTTATAAATAAACAAGTTAGACCTCCTAATGAAACAACATTCTTTAAATCAAAACTGTACATGTTTTTGTTTCTACGAACTTTAAGCAAGAGTGACCTTCTTAAGTAAGGTAAAGGTCAGGAGAAAGAACAACACATTTAGTGTCAGTAAAAAGAACACTGTTTTTCTTGTCACACATTTATGGACACTAAAAAGGTTAAACTTAAGTTCCTTCACAAAATACACATCTTCAAAGTCTAATTTCCCAGTCCTAATTTTACCTTTTCTAGTAATTTTTCCTCCTTTAGGACTTCCTGCAAATGCAACAAATCCACCACCAAACTCTTGATAATCTATAAGAAAGGACTTGTTTCATGTCATATGCCTAGAGCATCCACTGTCAAAAATCCCTTGATCCTGTAAAGTATATTGTGGATTACCCTGCACTCAAAATGAGAGAATTAGTTTCTCTTGGGGACCCAAGCCATTACTGACTTGAGTCTGCCTTATAGATCAACATAGTCAAATCTTTTAAGCATGTATGATCCATTGTCTTTGGAGGTATGGTCAATTACATTTCTTGTTGGTCTCTAAATCCAGCATGCTAAGGACTTAACAGTATTTTCCCTATTTCTCACAGCAGCACTAACTACTGCTTGTGACCCAGTAGTAGTTACATTGTTAACTCTAGCAATTTTAACTTTTTCATTAAGATTATTGGTTTTAGCTGCTAATTTTTGGTTAAAAGACCTTCTTACTGGTGAATGTGCTTTAAAATAAGAATATGTTTTGGGTAATGCATCATTCACTTTTGATTTAGGGGCAGCAGTATTAACAGGCCTGGCAGTACTAATTGATGCTGCTGCTCTTAGAGAGCTTTGCTTAGCAGTATTAACTGGTACTTGTCTTGACTTTGTTACAACTACTGTTGGAACAAAATTCCTTTTAGGTTGTGGGTGAGTAAATTTATTTTGGTGGTTCACCCTCTGAGCATTGTTCCATACTGGTCTAGTTTCCCTTTGACTAGTAACCCTTCCCTTATTATTCAACACTGGTTTTTCTACCATTTTCTTGTCATGAAAATCACAGTCTTTGATTAAATGGTTGAAACTCCCACATACAAAACAAGCTTTCTTTATAAACTCAAAACCATTTCCTAGTTTCTGAGTCATCATTCCATTCAAGTTTCTTCTATTATCCCGAGGACTTTGACTTTTCCTAGGATACTCTTCTTACCTATGTGTGTTTTCCTTATTAACAGATTTCACATTCTCATCAGATTTGACAAAATTGATTTTAGTAAACTTTGGTTTTGTTTGATTAGTTTTAGGTCTAAACACACTATCATTATCATTATCAGTGTCCCAATCTTCAATGATAGGAGCACTAGGCCTAACAGTTTTAGGCTTTTCTATAATATCTTTACTAGTCTTAGATATACTAGTTTTAGTTTCACTCACTTTAGTCTTATAGACAGAATCATCTAACCCAGCAAAGGATAAGTCAGGTCTTGAGGGCATGTAGTTCATAGTGTAGGGAGGAGGAACTACATGAAACCCTTTACCTGTTTTGAATCTATCATTTACATGACTATTATCTACATCACTTTCTTTACTGTTAAACACACTATGAAACACTTCATTCTCATTCATTTGACTATCATAACCAAGACCAGCTTTATCTTTATCACTTATTTGACTATTTATCAGTTTAGTTAGATTCTTTGATGATTCTTCAAAATTTTCTAGTTTAAGTTTCAAATCATCTTTCTCTTTTAAAGCTTCTTCTAACTGATTTTTAAGGTCTTTGATAGAAATATCTTTCACTTGGACATCATACTTTGATGATTCCATTTTTATTCCCCTAATTCCTTGGTGCCCTGCATTCTCGAGCAAAGTGACCTCTCCTGTGGCAATTGTAACATTCAACCTTTGTCTTATCAAAGCTAATAATTTCTTTGCCATTGAAATTTAGATTCCTTCCTGTCTTCTTTAAGAATATTTTCACCCTCATGGTAAGCATGACCACCTGCCATTTAAGATCCATCTCTTCAAAATCATCAGTATCAATCTGCTCTAGATCTTCATTGTCTAATAGTGGACTATTAGATTGATTAGCAAAGAAGGAAAACATGAGATCATCATCATAAGTTGAGGAAAAAGCTTGTCCCTGTGAACTAGCAATAGAAACTTCATGAGCAGTATTAACTGCTTCATTAGTACTGCTAGTATTTTCTGAAGATATAAAAGCCACATTTTGAGAGTTTGAGCTTGATTGGCCTTTAATCTTAGATTCATACACCTTCAGATTATTATAC
>BQNB010032943.1:0-49926 GCA_026074375.1 Tanacetum coccineum
TTTTGGCTTGGTTTTCTGCCTTTTTGTTGATATCCACTTCCTGCACAATATAAATGCAAAACAAACATATGTTTGGCAGTTTTTGTCTGTTTTTGGTCATTTAAGCTCGTTTTTGAAGGTAAAAGATATGTGTAATTAAGCACATATCAGTAGGGTAGAAGATTTGGTGGCTCATAAGTAGGATAATTATAGTTGGCTTGATCGGCCAAATGATGTAGGATAGGCATAGAGTGCGCAAGCATGTAGCCATTCCTCATAAGCATCGCATCTTTCCATACATCCCTTCTCTCAATCTTATTCAAATTCTCATTCCAATCACCCTAACTTGAATCTCAACCACTTGATTCATTTCTTTGCTTATTTCCTACTCTAGGTGGTTGTTGCATAAGCACTAGTCGCCTCAACCTCAAGTTCGCTCTATCAAGCTCCTTTACGAACATTTTATGATTCCATTCCTCACTTTCAATTGGATCCAAACACTTGTCTAAATCTTCATTAACATAGTATCCTAATGCCTTCGCAATCTTGGTCACGTAGTGACCTCCACTAATTTCACTATTCTCCTTGATTCTCGGGGCTTCTTACAAAGATACTTATCAAAAATCCACGCCATGTTAGCAAAACGTCCTTCTTCCAACATGCTTATCAACCATAAATCTGGCTTTTGACATCTTTCTCTACTTCATGTCCTATGAACGAAAGCTCCAGCTAAAAGTTTTTGCACAATTCACATTAGCGGATTTTTAATTGTTGTGGCCCTTTTGTTTCCAGTTGTCAGCTCTCTAATCCTATTCCAATACTCAATATGATCAAACCCTTTATCATTTATTTCCAGCCTGTTGAAGTAAATGTTGTACAATCGGTGTTTCAAATCACTTAGCTCATATAAACCAAGAATAACTGCAAATTCTAACAAAGTAAACACATGTTCTTCTCCGCATAATCAAAACCAAATACATTTCTCCGTCATGATCTTAGTTCTATCAACCTTCATCTTAAATTACATAGTCGAGAAAAATTCCAAACACCATTCTGGATACACTTCTCACTTAATCGAAAAAAAATCTCTCCCACGAATAATCCATAAACTCATCTTCATCTTCATGCGTGTATTATATTTTTATTAAGTTTCTCAAAGTATCCTCGCAACTATAGGTGTTAAACATATCCCAATCAACTAACCTTGGTATCCCAATACTCTTTTGTTGCAACATGGATAACCTCTCATTTTAAGCATGCCTTTCTCCTGATGGCAACTCACACCACTTCAAATACTCATTAGCAACCGGCTTCAAAGTATAAGTAATAGTTTTCTTCGTATTCCTTTTTGCATACAAGGCAATGAGCGGGTTTGGAGGTGAACTCATCGTACCTTTCTATGGAAATCACAAATACAAGTGAATACAAGCATATAAAAACCAATAAAACATAACTCAAAAGTCCCTAAAGTTTAGTTGCGAAAATAAAAAATTCGATGACCAAAAAATTTTAGCGGCCCGACGTGCCATTCAGTCGCCCGGCTTCGAGTGATTTTTGTGAGCAGCCGCCCGGCTGAGCCACCAGCCGCTCAGTTGGATCAACCCGTGGGTCGGTTTGGCTCAGGTTTGGTTCTCGGACAATTTCTGCACTTCCAACTTTGTTCTAAACTTATTCTAATGCTCTAAGGGTGCTTCCAATGTCTTCTAAATAACTCCTAAATACATCTAATACTTCCCAATTGATTCATCGTATTCCTAAGAACGCGCCTAGTTTCCAAGTATGCAAAATCAAAAATAGTGATCCATACAATCATCCTAGCATCACTTAGACACTACATGTTAATCATATATCACTGTATAATCTATATTTCTTACCAAAATTGAATCAAAAATTCAGCCTAAATTTTTTTGCAATTTCAAATGTGGCCCATTTGATCTATACTTAACCAATTACTCTTATTCTTTTTACAATGGCATCTCCTAAGATAAACCTAGCTAATTCCAATTCGTTTCGGTTCAATTCGAAACGAAACAAAAATCCCTAATTTTTGACCTAGAACTTCAAATTCGAATTAAACACTTAATCAAATCAAACTGATAAAATTACTTACTTGTTTAGGATCCATTAGTGATCTACAAACATGTTCCTTTCTTCCAATTACACCTTAAAACATGAATTGATGATGTCTAGAGAGTAGTGTGTGTATTGTATGTGTTTTTGATTATTTTTGAATTTTTGGGTATTTATCAAATAATCTAGCCGGGTGACCTTCATTTTAGCCGGTTCAACTAAGATTAACATTTTCCTTTCCTGACATATCGGTTTTTATTTTGTAAAGGTTGACCGGTAAAACGTTCTAGGTTGTAAAACCTTTGTTTTGATAAATAATCACACACGACACAAACATACCACTCTCGATAGTGTCAAAACAATCATACTAAATTAACTACAACTACAAGAAAAATAACTAAACTCAACTTGAAAATTAACCATAAAGATAATAAGTCTATTGCACAATAACCACAAGCACAAATACCGAACGATACACTAAAAACAAAATAAATTGTCTTAAAAGATGCATAATCTTAAAAGAAACGAACGATCCTTAGCACAAGGGTGTGCTTTATTTCATGCTTCGTCAGCCTTGTTTGGTTAGTCTTTAATTGGGAAAGTTGTCAAACTTGAGAATGTCTTCCGATGTGAATTTGCCCGAAAGCTTCCTCTTCGTATATTTAGTTTTGAAACCCCTTGTAAACTTCCTTCCACTTGGTGTAGTCACTTCGAACTTTGCATGCCAAACACCATCTCCTTCAGTCTTTTTGTAAACTCCATGTCCTTCTGATCCCCAATCAGTATTCTTTAGTTGCATCGGTTATGAACCTAGAAAATCAATTAATTTCTTGAAAACAATAATGTTCTTGAAAGGGTTAAAGTATGCTTCCATAGCGAGTGCCCTCTCCATTTCGTCCTTAATGTCCAACAATGAAGGTGCAACCGGGTTATATTTTGGGTTTCCATCTTCATCACGACCTACCTCAAAACAACCAAGCCAATCCTCATCTTCATCAATCTTGAAACTCTCCAAGTACGCCTTAGCCCTCGTCTTAGGATAATAGGTGTGTTTGATGACCCCATCATCGATAGTCATTGTCTCACGACCCATGTCGATCAATGCTCCACATGTACTTAAAAATGGGCGACAAAGCAAAAGTGGCAATTCCTTATCAACTGGAATGTCTAGGACCCCTAAATCGACAAGATAGGCTTGATAACCAATTTACATTCTTACATTTCTTACTTGACCCATTGCCTTGGCTTGGGTGTTATCGGTCATGGTTAGGTTAGAATGGTATGGTCGAGGATTACGTAAACCAAGATTCTTGTAAATTGAATAAGGTAGAACACTAACGCTAGCTCCCGTGTCCGCCAACGCACTCAAGTAGGTAACACCGTTCACATGAACGGTAAGCACAAAATTGCCCGGATCACTCAACTTTTTAGGCAAACCATTTTCAACAATTCTTTCCCTATCCTATTTCGTGGAATCCTTATTTTCTAGTATCGCTCGTCGCATCAAAACATCATCCAATTTCTTTTGATACACCATATAATTTTCCAACACTTCAACAATCGGTTTTTTCTTCCAACTCTTAATATTTCCTTTTTAACGTTTCCAAGATCTTTTCTTTTTGTTTAGGTGAAAGTGGGTGAAAATGGGTTGTAAGGTGGGTGAGGATGGTGGCGGAATTTCTTTGATTTTGGGTGGTGTGAGCTTGTTCACATTATAACTCTTGAGTCGGTTGGCCTTACCCATTTTAACTAGCTCACCTCTCGTATTCCCAACTTCAACCATGTCCTCTACTAGATTTTCCAATAAGGTATCAACATCCTTATCCTCCTTAAGCATAGTAATATCAATTCTCATTTCACCAAGTCTAAAGTCCACTTGACTCTTAGAAGTAACAAGAAAACTTCTACTAAAAACAATTAACGGTTCCCCTTCATTGACATAGTCCACCACAACGAAATCGGTATGAAAATCATATCCATGGATCTCAACTAGAACATCCTTGACCATTTTTCTTCTATATTTTCCATAATCAAGTTGCATGAATCCTAGTGTATTCAACATATCATCCGACATATAGCTATCATAATAAGACAAGTTATGCTTTGCATCCCATGCTCTGTTTCCTTCCATGCCACAAGGGGTGGAAAACCTCATAAAAGGTTTGCAATACTCCCGAAAATGAGCGTTGGTAAACACAACAACTTCATTCTTAACCTTTTCGAAAACCTTTTCCTGGCAGAATAAAACATCCATAGAATCGACTCTTTCTAACTCTGTTCCTACTTCAACCAACTCCTCCACTTTCATGGCAACTCCTCATCATCCAACATGTTCTCTAATTCATTCAAATATTCTGAAACCTCGCTTAGAGAATCCACGACTTAGCAAATGTAAACTATAAAACCAACAATAAGCACAAACCTAATCATTAGCTTTAGGGTTGGTAATAAGTGATAACTCATGTAGACTCAATGCAACCAAATCAAATAAACACTGCAACACTTCCAGAAACAACGCATGATCTATAACGAGTTAAATACGAAAAATGAAAAAGTTGGTGGTAAAAAAAAGTAGCCGCCCAGACGGGCCATTCAGCCGGTCGGCTAGATGCGAACCACAAGACCTTTTGGTCGTAGCCGGTCTGGCTGCGGGCGGGTGCCGCGCGGCTGGATTGGTTTTTTTTAATTTATATATTTTTCAAAAAAGGTTAAATGGATTGTATACTAATTATTTTATAAAATGACTAAACACACTTAAATGACAAAAAGAACTTCTAAAACTAAACGAAGAATAAATACGAAAACTATATATGATGAAAACGAAACAAGCATGGATTAAAACACATTCTAACACATAAGTAGATAGAAACAATAACTTGAAACATTAAGAAAATAACAAATAGCATGACAATCAAATTAACAAATAAAACTTGCAACAATAAGCAACAACTCATACGAAAATTCAAACTACATGATTCTAAATGCAAATAACGATTCAAGCAATGCAAATGTTTTAAAAATAAGCATAAACAAACAATTGGTTAACAAATAATCATGCAAGAAATCAAAAAAAATTGTTTCATAGAAAAAAGTAGCCGCCCGACTCGGCTATTTAGCCGGCTAGCTGGCTTGGTTTTGGGTCGAGGGTCAAGAGGATCCGGTTGACCATGAGGTCTAGCCGCCGGGCTCCTTTTACCTGCACTTTCAAACTTAGTTTTAAACTTTGAAATTTTTAATAAAAATGTTTTCGCTATCGTTTTATAATGTTTATAACATGAAAAAAACACAAATCCCTGGCAGCGGCGCCAAAAACTTGATGCGGCGTTTTGTATGCAAGTTTTAAATATAAAATCATGACTAATTATTCTACCAAAAACTCATACGAGCAATTATACTCGTTCATTAATAACAAAGGTGGGTAAGTCGAGTTCGTCCCAAGAGATTTGGTGATAATCATTAATAAGTAACGAAACAAGTAAAAAGGTTCTCACAATCCTAATTACCTCATGAACCAGAAAATACATCAAACAGTATTCATCCATATTGAAAACAATACTTGTGTGAAAATCAATTTCCTTAACGTAGAGTGTTCGATCCGTTTGGTTAAACGTAATTATATGATTCACAAATCTTTTATTACGGGTTTCAATCCATGGTGTATTTCATGAAAGTCCATATAAATATTAGATTGTAGGTAGGCCCTTTCAACCTATGAATACCTTCAATTTACTAATTTGATTAAATCCATTTGCTAGAAAACATAGTACATCAAGTTTGTTCCCACGACTCCTTTCAACCTATACTCGTGTTCCAATCGTCACAAGTGTTTTTAATAAGTGTAGTTTGATAGATGTTAATTATCAAAAACCATAATAGTTCGTTCACTAACTTTTTGGAATGAAAACTTTAACAGGAAATCCTTTCGACCTTTAGATTCGATTAAGTTTTATCAACAAATTATCAAGACATGTTTTTATTTAAAAAAACTCACAAGATGATACATGGAATCACGCGTATAATTCAACAAAACACTCATAGTTAATTCAATATCATTTTACACAAGTATACACAACTACTCCATAATCATTTCAAAAGTTCAAACACAAATTGATAACAATGTCCATGACATGTAAATAAGAATTCAACTTCATAATCATAACAAAAGATGTACCTAGTCTTTTGATTACAAGATAAAACTTAGAATTCGGACCTGTAGCAATCCAATCGCCTCTAATCAACTCATCCTCCCAATACCACACCGTATGTAAGCAACCAACACTTGGAAATTCGTCCTTGCTCTTCTCTTGGAAATGGCAGAGGTAATAAGACTTTTGGGTTAAGTATATTTATGGTTTTAACCTTTGTCAAGCCTTTTCTAAGCCACACGGCTTGTTTTTATAGCTACATAACCCTTTAGAAGCAAGAAAACATCTCCTTTGAGTTATGGGAGAGAAAATGATCAGACTCCCATTATAACTTATCATAAACATGTCCTTAATTGCCTAAAATGTACTTGTTACGCGATCTAGCTGGCCGGCTCCTTGTCAAGTCGTGCGGTTCGTCACGGCTGACTTGCCTTTTTAGCCTAAACTGGTTGTGTGACCAAGTCGGGTGGCTCCTCCTCACTTCCTACATAAGACTTTGTCTTTTTCTTGTTTTTTCTTCCTGGTTGCTTTTCCTTTAATCGGGTTGACTTGTATGACATTTATTTCATCAAAAACACTTGTTTTTGTACCCGAAATTGCTCCAACAATGCATCAACGGGTCTTGTACTTGGTGGGAATTCTTCGTAAATACATATCTTCATGATATTCCTTCGTTTCTTATTCTTTCCTTTGTTTTTCCATCTTGGCTAGCTACGGACACATAAATTCAACTTTGTGCAAAATTAGCGGTAAAAGTCTGTTAATTAACCAAATATCACATATAAAATCATGGATTACACACCTAAAAACATACTCAATTTGAGTGTTATCAGACGTCGTCTACACACACTGAAGCATCACAATAATTGTCTAAAAGTTTACTTTCTAGGCACAATTGGTGACCACATCAAGATGGCGGTCGCGGAGCTGAAAAGTTATGTTTTTGCCTTGTTTCTTCCCGAATCGAGCCTAAGTCACGTGTATTCTATCCATGTGCTTCTCAAATGCTAATTACACAAAAAGAAATGATTTAGTGAAATAATAAAGCATATTTGCCTGAATTTGGGGGTTAAATAACCCTGAAAAGTGTATAAAATAACACCTCATCAACCAGCCTTATCTTTTTATATCCATTAATAAAACAGTTTTATTATTGAAAACCGGTTTTACGTGTGAACTAAGCATAAATTCATACCATGATTTGTTAATTATGAAAAAAAAATCATTTGTAATAAAATGTGTCTAAACTCAGGTTTACCCTTCCTAAGCCTTTTTAGATGGGTTGACTAATTCATAGACCTATTCATTTTATTACGCGATCTCAATGTCAGATATTGGTGCTAAAGTATTCCCTTTATCTTGACTTTAGCAGAGACGCCTAACTTTTATTATGTCTCTAAATAATACCAGTTGACTTATTATTTAATAGATAAACATGAATATAGACAATAATAAAACTCCTTGACACAACCACGCACTTATCTAGTGTTTATTCTGAGAGCTACATCGTAAATCAATTTTTGGTCTATCCTAAGGGTCATGACACAAGGCAAGAAGGCTTCTTCGGTTCCATGTCTCCATCATTCTAGGTGGAATTTCTCACTCGTTCGCGTTTTTGTCAGATCTCCTCTTTGTTTGCTCTTCGTTGGTTCTCTATTTATAGGTCCTCCTTGCATTATGTCTTTCTTGATTTTATATTTAATTTTAAAAAACTAGTTCTACTTAGTAAATTAAAATAGAAGAAAGAAAATACTACTTGGCCTCCCTAGGCCACCCCTAAAACCCAAATCATTTTAAAATATAAACTTAGACAAAACATCTACGTCACAACCTCAAAGTTTATATTTTAGGTCAATGGGCACTATAGTTTAAAAAGCGCGCCCTAGGCTCTAAGGCTCTAAGGCTCAAGCTCTAGAGATTTTTTCAGATCGAGGCTTCGCACATGCACAAGGCTCAAAAAAGCGCAGAGCCTTGGGATTTAGAGCCTTGAGCCTAGGTGCGCCTAGGAAAGGTGACGGATTTTGAAAGTTTCTTTTTGAATTTAACATTCATCGCCCTCATATGTTAATAATAGATTACCTAGAAACTAGCTAGAAACTAAATAATTTAATCAATTTGAGTGTTTGGTCGTTCAATTCAAGTGTCTGCACATACAGACTCCTCTCTCTATTTTACACATGAGAGAACGTAATCTCGTCATGCCATGAATCTGATACATTGCTTGATATTTTTGGTTTAGCTATTCAAATTTTTATGTACATTAATTATTTTAGTGTTATTTAAGTCATCATTAATCTATAAATTTTTGCCTAAATTATTATAATTTACTTCAATTTAATGCGACTCATATTCATGAAGCCTGCGCCTTGATCCGCGCCTCGCCTCAAGGCTCCATAAGCCCTTTGCGTCTTAGTGCGCATTGAGCCTTTCAAAACACTAGGCTCAGGTTCGTGTCATGCATGATTAATAATTAATAGCAAGAAAGTATTTAATTAAATACATGTGAAAATACATAAGCTATGATTTGCTAGGACATACTATATATGAACATGCACCACATATATAGCTCATCCTAAAGTATATACGAACCACAATATTCACCCGCCACTTGTCATTCTAAGAATGACTGTTATTACCCTATTGCTATATATTGCCAGTTTAGGAAAAAATAGTCTTTTTAAATTTACAAACCCTAAATAGGGTTTTTCTCATTCAATAAATTATAAAAGCATGTGATTTAGGTAACAAGAAACCTTAAATCTAAATCACAAGTTTGTTTCTTTTTCATAAATTTTTTATTATGGCTCTTTTAAATAAAAAATTTATTTTCCTAAATCCCCCGTTATGCATCCGCATGTTTTTAAAACCATACTTTCCAAAATTAGAATCAAAGATTCCAAATATAGGTCAAACTGAAAAATTGTCACTTTATGAAAACTCATTGTTTAGTCACCATGATTTATGCTCAGTCAATTTTAACGAACCCGTCTGGCTAGGGTTAATTAAAATCAACATACCCTTAGGCTCGGGTTTAACTTGGAATCGTTTTTTCTTCTTTTTTTTAGTAATCTTGTTTCTTTTATGATTACATATGGTAACCTAGGGTTTCTATATTGATTTTAACATATCTTTAGTAAATTTAACAACTTTCTAAATGTATTTAAAACCCTAAGCCATTTGTAGTTTTGATGACAACATTGATTAGAGATTTGTACGTTTTATCGTGGGAGAAAATTAGAGTATAAACCTAACCCTCAAATCATTACATTCAAAGGTTTCTACACCTAAGTATTCTGATTTTAATGAAATGACACAAAACTTTAATTAATAGTTGTTACTTAAATTGCAAAATACCTAATATGCAAAAATCAACTAAACTACATGCATAACAAAATCAAGATTCGATTTTATGGCAAAATTAACGATTACTAAGAGCATTAACTAGGTTATATATGTGTAACCTGGCTCTAATACAACTGTAGGGTTTTGGTGGTCACCCGCATGGCTATGACATGTAGGGTGTGTTTGGATAAGGGCTTGTAGGGGCTTATTGGGGCTTGGGCTTTTAAAATAAGCCGGCTTATAAAATAAGCCCCGTTTGTCACGCGGGCTTATGAAGTCATAAGCCTTTATAAGCCCCAGCCCCATAAAAGGGGCTAAAAACTTTAGCCCGGGGCTTATGAACCAATAATTACTTATATACCCCTAAAAATATCTAACATACATTAAAAATTTATTTAATTATGTCATTTTTAGTAATTTTACAATAATAAGCCCCAGCCCCAGCCCATTTGCCAAACAAGTTTAAAAAAATACAAATTTTAATTTCGGCTTATAATAAAAGCCCCAGCCCCAGCCCCAGCCCCAACACAAGCCCCAGCCCCAGCTCCAGCCCATTATGCCAAACATACCCGTAGAGCGGAAAATATACGAATAAAACCACGCAGACCAAAACATAATAGTTAGATCTACCTACACAGTGATATAACATAACTAACACATATAAATGGGGTTTAGAAGTACTTACTAGTTAATCATGTTATGTGTAAGCTCCTTTAACGATGTTACAAGATATAAAAACGATACATGACGTTTTAAGTAAATATCATTAATTATATCATTGAAAGATGTTGCAGTACCTACCGCAACGAATCAATTCATATCTTACTGTTATTGATTATGTTTTAAATGTATCGTTTTTATATCTCGTAACATCGTTAAGACTATAGTGATAAATTTTAAGAAAAATCTTGTCAGTCTCAAGTTCTCAATATATGATGATATTAAAAAAAGTATGATAGTCTTTGTATGTTTTATTTTGAAACATGAAAACATAAAGAGTTCATGTATGAATGAAGCAATTCGAACTTTTGGCAAATTCCCTAATTATATTAATATAAATATTTGGAAGCGACAAAATACTATCGCTGACGGCTCAATTGTGGTTTGTTTATGTTGGAAGGTGCCAAATGTAGCATTTGAGTCGTCAAATCAAAATATAATTTTTTTTAAATGATAGTACTATCAGTATCATTTAGCCCATTAAAAAGTAAAAAAAATATAAAACGTACAACTTCACTCGTCTGTTTGTGGTATGATAACCTTTTTATTAGTTTTTAGTCTGTATTTTTTGTCGATTTAATACTGTTGACTTGTTAAACTTTATATCTTTTTGTTATATATTTTCGTTTCACAATTTTATAATATAAATAAAATTATATAAAAATAAAAAATAAATAAAAATGTGAAGGATACAAATGGTGTTTTAAGGAGGTCCTAAGGCTACCTACAGTAGTGACCTACAACGACCTACAATTTTCCATCGACCTCAACTTTCTCTCCCCGACGACCTGCATGCGACCTTTTAACCATAGTAAGACGACCTACATTTTTTTTACTAATAAAATAAAATTTTAATTAATAAAAAAAACTTTACATAATAATTCAAATAAAACTAAAAATATTAAATAAAAACAAACTTCAAAGACTTAAAATATTTTTTAATGTAACTTATTACTTATTAATGTAACTTATTAATTATTTGTAAATACAAATGATAATAAGAAAAACTACAAAGGCTTGAACTGTAAATTAGTTATATATATATATATATTATATATAATATATATATATATATATATTATATATATATAATATAATATAGTATGATTATATATAACATAGGGATCCATGAGAAGTAAATTAAACTAAGAATGGTGATAATTGACTAAAATCACAATTTTGAGATGCAAAGTCGACTTGCATATTAGCATTTCTATTCATTTAAAAGCACCATTTCGAATTTTCGAAAGTTTAATTTGATGTGTAGATGGTGCAAATTAATTTCAAGATTTTAGTCACTGTGCAGAGGAAACAAAACTCATGAGAAAACATGAAATGCATCTAATATATGTATATGCATCTAATTAAAAGCTTGAAATGCTTATAATGCATCTAAGATTATAGAGATGCATCTAATTTAAGTCGTGCATCTCGGATATGCGATTTATAGTTAACTTCTTATCCCTTCTTATTTAAGAAAAATCCTTCTCATTGAATCCTAACTCTAAATATATATAATATATATATATATATATATATATATATATATATATATATATATATATATATATATATAATATATTTATAATTATATATATATATATATATATATATATATAGGTATCCTTACTCAGAGGTTACAAGTATCATCATCTCCACGTTGTCTCTTATCCATTTGGTCAGATCCGTGAAGATTTATCTTACACGGAAGAACCTGAGTCTATTCTAGACCGTCAAGTCAGAGTCATGAGGAAAAAGACTATTCCTTTCGTTAAAATCCTTTGGAGGAATCATCCTGAACGGGAAGCCACTTGGGAAACCGAGGAGTCTATACGGACTTCCTATCCTCATTTTCTTCCATGATCTGGTATGTTCTTTTCAGTCGTATCATGTTTCTAATTCGAGGACGAATTATTCTTTTAAGAGGGGAAGAGTTGTAAAACCCACATGAAAATACCATGAAATTTAAAATTTTAATAAACAATAAAATCACGACAAGAAAACCTATGAATTTAATATCACGACAAGTTATCACACGAAATTAAAATCTACGAATCATGAACACACGAAGATACAAAATACGATATGAAAATAAAAACTAAACAATTTCTTTTTGGGCTTATGAATATTTCGGCAAGACACAAGAAAAGAAAAGGCCCAAGTCCAATTTTAAAGGCCCAAGCCCATGTCCCTATCTATTAATTCCAGGGAACTAGATTTTATCTCATTTATTGTTACAAGAATTCAAAATAAGAAACCCTAAAAATTTCTATAAACCGGCGGCACCACAAGGAGGGAAGGAACAAGTTTCTATCTTTGTTCGTGAAATCATAGTGTTTTCTATCTCTATTCCATCCTCGATCAATCCCCGTAATCGGTAACCCATGAAAACCTTTCCATTGTTTTTCTAAATTATTATGCATGCATGAAAATAAATCTCATGAAATAATAAGGATTATACATAAATTAGATCAAGGGAAAAAAGTATGAATTATGATAGTTAATAAATGTTAACATGTGTATGGGAGTATTTGGTTGGCTTTTGGCCAAAGGAATCCAGCCGAGACCCCCTATGGAGCTCGGCATAATGGTGTTAATGTCGAGTGTTTTATGGCCAAGAAAAGCAAGCCGAGACCCTATGGGGCTTGGCACTCATGTCTTGATATTAGGGTGGTGTTCGTTGGGTTTTGATCAAGCCAAGACCAAGCCGAGTACCCCTAGGGGACTCGGCACACACATGTATATTTCCATTCGATCATGTCGGGTAGTACTAGTGACCAAAAAGAACCAAGCCGAGTACCCTAGTACTCGGCATTTATATGTGCAAATGTTAATATGTTGTTCGGCCATATAGTCAAGCCGAGACCTCAATGGGTACTCGGCACATATGTATGGGTTTATACATGATCAAGTCGGGTGAGGTTGTGGCCAAGAAAACCAAGCCGAGTACCTAGTACTCGGCATACACCTTTAAATAAAATCATGGGTATATTTTCGGCATACTTTTCTTTTTATGTGTCAAGGGCTTGGCTTATTATAAGGGCTTATGATATAAATTGTTTCGGCTTAAACAAGTGCTTATGACTTTTAAATGATTTTCGACTTACATATGGGCTTATGGTTTAAATGATTTTCGGTTTATATATGGGCTTATGGCTTAAGGTTGTTCGGCTTAAGTGTGGGCTTATGAGCTAAATTTATTTCGGGCTTATTATTGTTGTGGTATGGGCCGTGTAGCCCAAGAGTCCAACCGAGGCCCAATGGGCTCGGTACTCATGTTTGAGGTATCGTTGTGGGTGCGTTAGGCCGAGACCAAGCCGAGGCCCAATGGGCTTGGCAACATATGTGTGTAATCATGACCGAGTATGGAAATGATAACTGCGACCGTCGGAAATTTAAATAATCACCCTAAATGCATCTTAAAACCCTTGACTTTAATAAATTGCATTTGGACATTAAACATTCAAGTAATGACAATTATGACCCCTAATGACCCCTAATTTATAGGAAATGACATTCTAGACCCATAAAACTTGAATGAACTACAATTTTTACCCTTGAAGATCATGAAATGACATATGTATCCCTAATTTATAATTAATTACCAATTTATAACTCAAGTATATTAAATAAACATGATTTATCTAAATTAAATAACAATAGATATATTAGAATCCAAGACACAGAAATGAAACCTCTATTTATAGAAGTTACTATTTATAGGAAACCTGCTATTTTTAGAAAGTTACTATTAATGGAACACTGCTAATTTATTTAGAAAGCACTATTATAGAACCTCTATTTTGGAAACTAATTAAATAAGGACAGTTACTACTTTAGAATATCAAGTAAAAGAAATACAAATCATGTATCCACTAATCCAAGAAACATACAAGTATACAGTCATAGAAAGTTACAAAAAAATGAAAAGCTTCAAAATGGAAAGTTACAAAAAATAGAAAAGAAACTAAATCCTGCACACATAACCTTATACAAAGCACTTTATATCAGTTAGCACGGTGAAGACGGAGTGATATACTTTCTATTTCTTCCTTTTACTGCTTCATTGATCAGGTACGATATTCCGTCCTTACATTGATAAGGAACATTCTTTCTATTCAGATTCCATATCCCCAGAACAGCTATGTTTCCCCATTTTCTAAATTTTCCATAGATAATTCCATGTATATTTCATGTCCCACTGCCCGAGCTATATATATATGCATGCCCATTATTATGTACATACCACCTAGTTTATATGGAGGACCATGACCATGACACGTGAGGGCACTGTGTCCATGACTCTTTCGCGTTGAGAGCTGATTTCACGCGGCGTCCCTTTTCATGTTACTTAATTTCATGTCTGGCATTATTATACAGGGCGTTATGGGTGCTCTAGCTTTTACATTATTATACGTTATCATGGGATTGTGTTGGTAGGTCTACTACTTCCCAACACATTCTCTTTAAATAGAAAACGGGTCATTATTTGAGGGGGAGAAAGTGTCATCAAATAATCTTTTAAAACGGTCTTTCAAAATAAGTCACGAAATAAACGGATAAAGTTTTTGATAATGACGGATAACAATTTAAAGGGGAGTTAATTTATATTAACTACAAGGGCTTTAGATGTCATTTGTTTCAAACTTTAGGGACTTATTTGCAATTTAAGACTTAGTGAATTCAGGCTTTAAACTACATTCGATCAATATTGCCAACACTTCATAGTAGTAAAAGACTTAGGAATGTTTGGAAATACTTTCATAGTTTTAAAAGCCTTGAAGTTGATTCTCACGGGATAGATCT
Source organism: Tanacetum coccineum (assembly GCA_026074375.1). Taxonomy (NCBI): domain Eukaryota; kingdom Viridiplantae; phylum Streptophyta; class Magnoliopsida; order Asterales; family Asteraceae; genus Tanacetum; species Tanacetum coccineum. The sequence goes on from BQNB010032943.1 coordinate 15,063, forward strand.
AAGCTTATTTATTCTTCAAACACGATCTCGAGTACGTGTGCGTACAAGGTTTTGCTGATTCCGAGGTGTCAAAACTAGCAAGGGGGAAGGAGTAGATGTATACATGATAGAGTCCATGGCCTTTGTCTTCATAGATAGCTTCTTTAGATTTTAGGACTTCTTTGTTTCTTTCGGGTGCACTATTTCAATCACAAGGGGGAAGAGACATCTCGTCATCATTTAGTACGCATCATTTGAGTTCCCAAGGGGAAGTGTTAGGAGAATAATTATTTAAAGCGTAAGAAGAGTTCTTTCTAATTCAATTAATGTTTTACCCGATCGGTCAATCTCTAAGCTTATTCTTAAAAGAAGTAGAAATATTTGATAAAAGAGGTGCACATAGGAATGATGATTCCTTTAGATAGTCAGTACCATGTAGGAAGAAATGTCTACTTCCGAGACTTAGTTGACTTTGGTGGTATCATTTTGTCTATTTAGAGGATTTAATTGTCTACATCCGGGACTTAGTTGACTTTGGTGTTACAATTTATATCATCACTATTCTGAAGAGAGAAATGCGCTCATCCGGGACTTAATTGACTTTGGTGTTGTGGTATCAAATTCTTGAAAGGGTTAATTGTGTACTTCAGATATATGGGCTTTACACATCAAGACTGCTTGATGCGGCTTGCAAGAAAGTTTTGAATCTACTCAAGAAAGGATTACTGATTTAGGGGGAAGCTAAGACAACTTCTTAAGAGAGACTACGGGGAAGACCTACGGCTGCTACAAAGAACCATATGATTCTATCATATGATGTTCTCATCATTCAGGTCAAACCTCGTACATAATTGATATGTGCTTAAACACATATCATTTATATCTCAGAAAACACTATAAATCAGAATTATAACCATAAAATATGATAAAATATATTGCAAATATGTTTGTATTGTGTTATTATGTCTTACAGGTACAAAGGATTGAAAACGAAGCAAAAACGATAATTTTCAGGTGACTTTCGACGACGTTTTCACGTTTATCGAGATTCAAACGAACTCGGAAATATTCCCCGATTACTCCATTGGAAAGAGCACAAAATTACAAGTCTATCGATACCTTACTTGCCCCTTGGGCATTTCTTATTTGGATCGGGTCACGTTTTATTTGAACCTTTTACTAATAAAAACCTGGTCCAAAACAAATAACCCTTTTATATATAATATTGCATTACATTTATGTAACTATGCACCAGCTCAGCTGGTTGCATAGGTACATCTTAAATCTATAACCTTAAGGTTGAGAGGTCGAAGCCCAGGCTTGCCTGGGGTGAGAAGTTTCCCTTAGGTGCCACGTGGCCCTATCACAGGCTGCCACGTGGCGACCCGACCCGGTGGTTGACCACCTTAAACCGGTGGCTGACCAGTGGTTGACCACCGTTGATCGGTGGTTGACAGGCGGTTGACTAGCGGTCCAGCATTGGTTGACCGGTGGTCCGGTGGTGGTTGACTGGTGGTCCGGCGGTGGTTGACCGGTGGTCCGGCAATGGTTGACCGCCGTTGACTGCCGCTGACCACCATTGACCGTCGTTGACCGCCATCATTAACCGCTGACGTGGATGCTACGTGGCGTGCCACGTCACTGGCGGCTAGCCAATCATAGGTCGCCACATGGCGGCGGTGCTGACAGTAAATGAGGGGCATTTATGTCTAATGATTAGCAATCATTGGCTGCCAATAATTGGCGTGGAAAGCAAGCAGAAATGAGTGGCTATAAATTGATGTTGTGAGCTGGCATGGAGACAACATAACTAAAATACCCTCCACACTTAGGCTATAAATGGAGATCCTCAGTAGACGCTTGGAGGATTCTTTTTCATTGTTTTCTTTTATTATTTTCACATAATAGTAGGTTTATATTAGGAGTAGGAGTAGTATAGTTTTAGCTGATTTAGTTTGCTTATTGTAAAATCTTTTTAGCTTATTCTTAACTTATTGTAATGGTTTATTATAGTTTAATGAAGATGTTTTTTGGTAAAGGTTGGTGTTATTTTTAGCTTATTTCTTATCCTTATTTTCTCATATCTTATCTCCTTTCTTTTTAGCTTATTTTCTAAATAAGCTCTTGCTTATAGCTTATTTTTAGACCCGATCTCTTAAGCTTATATTCTAATAAGCTACTTCCATAGCTTATTTTGACTAGCTTATTTTATATTGTTTTCAATTTAGAGCTTTTCGAGTAAGCTTATTTTCGATTGCTTATTTTTTCTAGCTTATTTTTATAGATCCAATCCTTAAATATACCCGTCTCTCGTTCACTTTTCGGAGTTGAACACCTTAGTTTCGGGTGAATTTGGATCTATTATTTTTAGCTTATTTTCCAAGTTTGTCTTTTTTTATCATTTTAACTTAAAGTTTGTTACTTTTTATTAGCTTATTTCTTAGATCTAGTCCTTAAACATACCCGATCCGCGTTCACTTGATTGAACACTTTAGTTTCGGGTGGACTTAGATCTAAAGTTTCAATTTTTATTAGCTTATTGTCTTTAGATTAATTAGTAGCTTATTATTATCTTATTCATCTTAACTTTGTTTGCTTTAAATGTTGATGTAATCAAGCCAACACTTAGACGAGGAGCTTATGGGTCTTATAAGCCTATTTTACTACTAAAGTTTAAAGCTTTTTAAGGTTTTATTTAGCTATTTAGTTAATAAAGTTCATAACTTTACTAGCTACTTAGTTATATGGAAACTAATAAAGTTTTAATCTTTAGTGTTTAATTAAGTTTATAAGATCGGGTGGTTGAAAATTCGTCTCCATTTTCTTCAATCGGGTTCTTCTTTCTTTTCCTTTTCTCTCATTAGTAGTTGTAGTTTATTATTTAGTTTAAAAATGTTTATGTTTGCTATGTTGATCGTTGTTAGCTTTATTAGTATGCTTAGTGAGTAGTTTATTTATGCTTATTTAGTGATTGTTGATTAGTGAATTAAGTGTGAATTTTAAAAAGGAATTATTGATTAATAGTTTTCGGATTATTTAGATTTCTTATTTGATTATTTTGATGGGCAAAATCCGGAGAAATAAACAAACATTAAATCTAGTAATTAATACATTTATAAGAAATTGTTTTCAATAAAAACCAACGTTTTGAGAAAATAATCTTTTTACGGATAGTAATTCGTCATTAAAAACTTTAATTCACACTTAAGATTCTTTTCATTCTACTTAGCAAGCATATTCGTCTTATATATTTTTTTTGATCATTTAGCTTAATCGATTATTTTTGTTTATGCTAGTTTAGTTATGATAATTAGTGAGTAGTTTTATTATGCTTGTTGAGTGAGTTGTTTGGTGAATTTAATGTGGAAATAAAAAGTGATTATTGATTAATAATTTTGGATTATTTAGATTAGTGTTTTGGTTATTCAAACGGGAAAAATTCGTAAGAATAATTAGGAATTAATCTAGTAATTAATATCTTGATAAAAATTATTTTCAATAAAAACCAACGTTGTGAGAAGATAATTATTTAGGCGGGTGTTGATTCATCGATAAGAAACTTACTAACACACTTAAAGATCTGAACACCTCACTTGACAAGCATATCCATTTTATATATAGATTAGATCTATTTGCTTTTCTTATTATTATTTAGTATTAATTTAGTTTATTATTTTAATTATTTTAAATACCAAAACCAAAAAAAAAGATAATCAAGCATCAAACGAAAATCATTAATGTAAATCTCAAATTCAATTCTCGCCGTGGATACGACTCCGGAAGATTAATTATTACTTTTCCTAAAGTAATTTTTACATCCGACGGGAAATACTTATATATTACTTCGACACGCTTTTGACGTTTATCAAAATGGCGCCGTTGTCGGGGAGAGTTGTACGATTTTTACGTTGTGTTTCGAGTTAGTGCCTTGAAGATCCTTTCTTTTGAAAGTTTATTTTCGAATTTTTTAAAAATTATATAAATCAAAAAAATACTTTCTTTTTTATTTTTATTTTTATTTTATATAAATATTAAAAATACCAAAAATATTTTTATTTCACTTTTATTTTCTATATAAAAATCAAAAATAAAAATATTCTCCTTTATCCTCTTATTTCATTTAATTCTCATCTTTTTTATCCTCTTATCCGTTTAATTCTTCGACATGTCTTCGTATAACCATTTTGGTTGCTCGTGGTGTGGACATTTGTTTAATGGTAGAAATTGTTCTGGCTGTAACAGTGTAGGATCCGGAAATGAGTTTGTCTATGACCCAAATCTTTATTCTTATAATGAAACACCCAACTTCTTCAACCAACCTCCACAGCACCAATACGAGACATACTCGTATGAGTTGTGTGGAGATAGTCTTCATTATGGATTTGATTGTCAAATACGGACCTCGCTTGTCTATGAGCAGGACCCGTGTAACAATCAAAACTTTAGTAATGACCGATCTCCATATTATTCTATGAGTTTGCCACAACAGTTCGATTGTTGTGAGGTCTATAGAGGTCCGCATTATAGTTCTGATTGTCAAATTAGGAACCCGATTGTCTATGAGCCTAATCCTGGTAACAATTATGAATTTCCTTTTTTTGACCAACCTCCAGAGTACCATACTAATGATTCACAGCAGTTCTACTGTTGTGAGCATTGTGGAGGTCCCTATTTTGGATCTGATTGTCAAACGGTTAACGTGTTCTATGAGCATGCTCCTTATGAAAATCATGACTCATCCGGTTTTGACCAACCTTCACAGTTCACACCTCCTCACCCCCCCAAGGGAGTTAAATCGAACAGAATTGATTACATATATTATCGAAACTCAAGAACAGTTCAAAATAAATCAAGAACAATTCAACATGAATGTTCAAAATGAAATAAACCATCTTCAGGAGATGTTGAACCTTAGAAATTCAAATCAAGATCCTCCCGTTGAATTATATGATCTTAAGGGGAGTGACGAGGGAGATAATGAGATTGATTCACTTACTAAAGAACCTTCTGATACCCTCTTAAGGGGGGATAAGGTTATTAGCACTACTCCCGCAAGGGAAAATGACGAATTCATAACCTCTAGTGTTGATGATCTTGTCCTAATCCCAAGGGAGTCGGATATACCTCTTAACACACCTTTGTCCACCACTGATGTTACGGAGGAAAATTTTGATATCAATTCGCCTCTAGGAGAATATGTAGTCGACTTCTTGATGGAGAACGTGGATGTAGCTGACTTACCCAGACATTTGGTTAAGCAACTTTTAATCATTTACTCAAAAATCCGAGTTTAACCAAAGGAATGTCTGATGAGCCTTTAGGTGATGATTCAAAACCTAGATCTTATGATGTGACTTTCTCAAACCCTCTCTTCGACTTTAATAATGATTTTACCTTATGTAATGATAATCCGCTTTTTGATGAGGAGTTTGAGGACATTAGTAGCATGGACCCTCCTAAGTCAGCACCATTGAATCATGAACCTTTAGGTAACCCTGACTCAGTGTCTAGATCCTTAGAGACTAGTGACTTAATTTTGGAGGATCTCACCGCTGAGATCGGCCTAGACGATTTAATTCCAACTGAAATTGATGATGGGTATTATGATTCAGAGGGAGACATTCTATTTTTGGAACATCTTCTTATCGAAGAGACATTCTTCGATCCCACTACTGTAGTGCTACCTAAAAAGTCCACCCTACTTGTCACACCAGCCCCCGCTTCTAAGCAATCTAGCTTAAGGGAGGTGGAAAGATTAGATCCTTTTTTCTCCCTAACACAGTCGGGTGGGAAGACGAGGGTGATGAAGACCCCTTCTTTTGGTTTTCATCATATGCCATCACCCCGTCATGCTGCATACTCGCCTAAGGAGGTGATGTATCGCTTTTACCATCCTCACCTCACACCGGGTGATGGATTTAACCCTGAAATTAAAAGTAAGTAACACTAGAGTCAAGCTAGAGACTCGAACAAAAACAAGCGCTTCTCGAGAGGCAACCCGTGTTATCTATCTATCTATTCTATTTTATTTTTATTTTTAGTTTTTATTTTGAATAAGTGGGATGTATTTTTAGCCTAAGTGTGGGGGAGTGCTTCTCTCCATGTTGTGCTTCGTGGTTCCCGTTTTTGCTTGCAGGATTCCATATGATCGTGAAGACCACCGTGCTTGTTTTCAATCCTCCAATCACTCAGTCTCTGATCATCTTCATGTTTATATCTAGGGAAATCCTCAATCCTGATATTGTCTCCCTTTTCACACTTGGAATTTTAAGCATTTGCTTTTTTTGTTCTTAAGTGTGGGAGTGACACCCGACATTTTTAAACATTGAGGCCAATTTTAAAAAAAACGCAACCACAACGAAGAAAAAATATCACTAAACCCACCCGTGACGAGTGATACCAAATGTTATCCCATAAACTTAACCCATATCACAATAATAATCCATACCAATAAGCAATAAGCTAGAAAAGAATAGAGAAAAGTAGAGAGAGAAACTAGAGAGAGAAAACAAGAGAGAAAGATTAGATTAGAGAGAATGGTATGGTTACACACACATGAAATGTGAGAAATGGCAACCAACACCCTCTCCTTGTGTGGAGAGGGTTCTATTTATACCCAATGCCAACTAGTAGGCGTATGGGCTTTCTACTTGGGCCGGGCTTGGCATATCTTGGGCTTTGAGCCCGAAACACGGACAATATTAGATTACAATCCAAGCCCGTTGAACCCGACTAGCCTATTACAATACAAGACCTAGTTTGACTTTCTTAGACCGATAACATTCTTGTTTGACTTAATATAATTAAGGCTAACAATCTCCCCCAATGTTGAGGTCTCTTCCTTCAAACTCCTCCGTACCACTGATGACATTCTTGTAGGAGTTTGCTTTGATTTATCATTGTCTCCCCTGACTTTGAAGATATGACTTTTGACGTTTATGCATTGCCTTGTTTTGGTCTTGTCTTGTTTGTAATGGCTTTGTTCATTCATGCTTTGTGATCTTGTTTTTGAGCCTTTTTGCATCACCTCCTTGAAAAAAAACCGTGGGGAAAAAAAAATAAATATAAATCATCTTGTTTTGACTTCCCTTGTCAACTTGTGCTCTTGACCAACATGCTCATACTTGTTACATTCTTGTTTGACATATATGATTATAAGTCTAACAATCTTCCTAAAATACGATTCTTTAATTGACTTTGAGGCTCTTGTTGATGGAAGTTTTGAATCAACTATCTTGATGTTGACGATTGATTGGAAAGCTTAAGGTATGAGCATTTGGTTTATGAATTCTGGACTTTGCTGGATGATGGCTGCAACCACCGTCGTCTTATCCTGAAATAAAACAGTTAGCAATAAAAGATGAATATGGCTTTGTCAGTCATCTTGAGTTCGGTTGCATTAACCTCTGGTTTCCCGTTTTATAGTATAAATACTATACCTGTGATCAGGTAGATTCAAGATCTACTTCGACGGGTTTCCAGCTCAAAAGACGTAGAATCTTCTAACACAGATGTATTAGATTCATCCATGCTTGCTAGTTCTCTTTACCGGAAACGTTCTCAAAGCAGGGAAAACACGGTCCATAAGAGTGAATCAGATAGTTACTATTTTCTCGATTAAGTCGTCAATTCATTTATGGACCAAAAATTGATATTCCAGTTTTCACAAGCTTGATTCATATAGGATTCTTGCTAGTCACCCTACCACAAGAGCTTGTTTGATGTTGGCTCAAGCAGGATTTCCATCTTCACTGTGAATACTTAAGTGTCACTCGGATGTTCTGGTAAGATCTCAAGGATATGTGTAGGACTCTTTGTTACACACTTGTGGCTTTTATAAGAGTGTTCCTGCAAGAGTATTTTGGACATTGTGTCCTAATGAGGAATTTATAATTTTGATTCTCTTTCTTGGCTCTAGACTCGATTTATGCCACTTTTGGATTTTTAGTTAATCGGGACGGCTGGAGCAGACTGCCACCTTATTCATTATTATACAATCTCAGCGAGTGAGATGTCATTAGATAACGTGTTGTATCTCCGTGACAAATTGAGGACAAGTTTCTTTTGAGAGAAAACCCGATTGGCTCGGGAAGGGTTGTGCATTGCATACTGGTTCCATGTATGTGTTCTTTTCAATATCAACTAATCATCTGTTGGGATTTGATAGATTATGTATAGACCAGGTTTTTTTTCTTTTTTTTTCTGGGGGCCCCCCGGGGGGCTAAGGTGTGAGGAGGGGTTTTTCTTTCCACCCCTTTTATCCATATATTTCCCTTTTTTCATTCTTCAACCCTTTATTCTTCAACCCCTTCAATGCTTACCAAGACGTCATTACTAACACCTTGTTGTGATTGTTCCAGTGTTAGCTCAATCTTAGTCGGCATTCTTCCCTTATACACATTCATCTCCAATCATACCTAAGGACTGCTATTTCTAACTATGGAGTGTCCTTGGGTAGATCCCTCCGGTTCTGGTTGGATCGTAGGACTTATACCTAACCTAACCACCTTATGACTTCAGAATCGTCGTGAAATTAATAGGTTGTTGGGTATGAGATCGAACCATAAAACCATTTTCTGACATTGTTATTTTCAAATACTCCCCCTACACATGTGCTCCGAGATTCGAAATTGTTTAGCACATGAAGGAAAGAGTTGCACTTAGAGTCTTAAAGATCACATTCTTCTATATCATATTTTAATTATAATTTTCTCCCCTTATTTTAAATAATAAAACACTTAGTATTTGAAATACCAATTGATTAAAATTTGACATGAAAAATTCCATGGGGAGAAAAATTATACCACGATATTGCATGAATTCATTTTTCAGATAGCTCCCCTTCAACAGTATATGTGAGATACCAATATTTATTAAAACTTGACATTGGAATGAAAAATTGATATGACACCACAAAATGTTGAAGACGGAGTGAGATGCCTTAGTGAACAATGTATATTAATAATTGACATTATAAGTTTCCACATTTTAATTTCACAAAATGTGTTTGGATACATAAAATTGACATTTATGAGATGTACCCAACACATTAAAAGGCTTTGTTTTAAAAAGCTCCCCCTCAGAAATTGATTCACATAAAATGACATTCTACGTACTACAATTCTTTGAAAATTATTCAAGGAAGGGAGTGTTGAACACACAATTTTAACAAATACCACTTTTTATGGAAAAATACCACAAATTATATTGTAGACAATTTTGACATTGAAAGTTCTTTTTGAAAAATTATGTTCAACGATTTTAAAAACATGATAGAAGACTTCTCTTCTATTTTTTAGAGTAAGCGCACTGAGGTGTACACTTCCCTGTTACATTCGAGACCGAGTTATGCACTGAAATGTACATAAGTCAGTGAGAAAAAAAAAATTAGAAATGACATGTTTTGAAAGCGTTTGAAACTCCTGTTCGAACCTCATTTACACGCCCGTGTCGATGTTAATCAACATTTCTAGGTACGTAAATGTTATCGATTCCAAGAGACATGTCGAGAAGATTCTTTTTGGTATTTTTGAAATTTTTCTGATTTTATATTTTGTTTTTCTAGGTTTTATATTTTTCTATTTTCTTTTTCAAATTTTTTTTATAAATCAAAAATAAAGAGAGAATAAAAATATTTACAAATTGATGTTTGATGGATCAAGCAGATTCAATTGCCAGAACCTCCAGTTCATCTGGAGTCAAACATCTCATACCGAGTCGTCTGACAAGATACTTAAACCTATCTTCCGATAAAGCTTTAGTAAACAAGTCAGCTAACTGGTATTCAGTTCCGACAAAGAATAATTCAACAATACCCTTTTCAACCTGTTCCTTTATGAAGTGATATCTGACATCGATGTGCTTGGTACGGGAATGCTGGACTGGATTGCACGAGATGGCTATGGCTGCCTTTGAGTCACAATACATAGGTATTTTATCAAAGTGGAAGCCATAATCTGTGAGTTGAGTTCTCAACCATAGAACTTGTGCGCATCATACAGATAAAGATACATACTCGGCTTCTGCTGAAGACATTGAGGTGCAGTCCTGGTTTTTGGATGACCAGCTGACTAACTTATCACCACCTAGAAATTGTATGCCACTAGATGTACTCTTACGTGAATCGAGATAGCCCGTGTGATCTGAATCTAAAAAAGCAGTTAGTTCAAAACCGATGTCCTTCGGATACCAGAGACCCATGTTAATGGAGTCTTTAAGATACCAAAAGATCTGTTTAACTGCAGTGAGATGTTTCTCAGTCGGTTTCACTTGATAGCGAGCACAATAACATGTTGCATGTACAATATCTGGTCTACTTGCTGTTAAGTACATGAGTGCTCCGACCATACTACGATATTTCGTTTGGTCGACCGGAGTACCACTCAAGTCAGCATCAAGGTGTTTTGTAGCCATTGGAGTACCAATGCTATCACATGAGGTCATACCATGCTTTTTAAGTATCTCTTGAGCATACTTAGCTTGGTTTATAAAGATACCACGAGGGGATTGGTGGATCTGAATTCCTAAAAAGAATTTCAGCTCCCCCATCATAGACATATCAAACTTGCTGTGCATTAGTTTTCCAAATCGTTTTGAAAGTTTTGGGTTCGTAGAACCAAAAATTATGTCATCAACGTAAATTTGCACAAGCAATATGTCTTCCCCGTGTTTAGTTATGAACAGAGTTGGATTAATAAAACCCTTTGCAAATCCTTTGGATACCAGGAAATTAGAGAGTACATCATACCACGCTCTTGGTGCTTGTTTGAGACCATATAATGCTTTCTTGAGACGGTAAACTTTGTCAGGATGATATGGGTCAACAAATCCATCTGGTTGGTTTACGTACACTTCTTCCTTCAGAGGTCCGTAAAGAAATGTTGTTTTAACGTCCATTTGGTACACTGTAAATGATTTGTGTGCAGCATACGCAATGAACAATCGTACAGCTTCCAACCGAGCAACTGGTGCAAATGACTCTTCGAAATTAATTCCTTCCTTTTGAGCATATCCTTTAGCTACAAGACGTGATTTGTTGCGAATGACAGTATTTTCGTCATCACATTTTTTTTCCAGAGCCACTTTAAGTTAATGACATTTTTGCAAAGTGGTATGTCTACTAATTCCCATACATCTAATCAATCAAACTAATGAAGTTCTTCCTGCAATGATTCAATCAATGCAGAATCAGCCATGGCTTCTTTGATGTTTTTTGGTTCGGTTCGACTCACTGTGAATGCGAACATACACATCTCGCCATCTATTTCTAGCTGACGTCTTGTTCTAACTAATTGAGAAGGATTTCCAATGACTTGTTCTAATGGATAATCTCTTGTCCAACGTTGTGCGGAAGGATGGTGTTGATAGAAAGTATGCATGTTTGACGAATCAACATGATGAGATGATGTCTCCCCTTGTTCTTGTATCGGTGTACTAAAAATGTTGATAAATTCATCTTCATCAAATTGTGCATTTTCGGTATTGTTTTCTGCTTGAATAATGATCTCAGGTGCAGTGACAGTTGGTACTTGAGTTGGAGTTTGATGTGTTGAATGAATGTTCAATGGAGGTGGATCTGCAACATCGGTTGTTGTAGAAGTGTGAGTTGTGTTATGTTGTTGACATTTATTGAGATTATCAGCAGCAGGTACATCGGAAGACATTGACACAACAGGAGAAGTTCCATTGAGTAATTCACTGAACATCAGACTATATAGCAATTCCAGCTCATTTAACGTTGTTACTATCTCAGCAACTTGAGGAACATTTTCTGGACTTTGTGGACCGGGACTTAAACTGTCTTGTTCAAGTACCGTCGTCGAACATTGTGGACCGGGGCCAGAACTGATGTGATCTGGCGCCATTTGAGGCAATTCGTCAAAGTTAACATGAATTGTTTCAACTATCATTCTTGTTCTCTTGTTAAATACCTTAAAGAGCCGGCTAAATAAGAAAGAAAAAGAGAGAGAGAAAGAAACTAGGAAAGTTAGATTTTAGAGAGAAAATGGTGGATTACAAGTGAAAGTAAATGTAACACACACCCTCTCTATGTGATGGAAGAGGTTATCTACTTTAAAACGCATGCCTTCTCGTAGGCGTATGGGCTTATTAACTTGGGTCGGGCTTGGCTAAACTTGGGCTTAGAGCCCGAAACACGGACAATATTAGATTACAATCCAAGCCCGTTGAACCCGACTAGCCTATTACAATACAAGACCAGTTTGACTTTACTAAGACCGATACATTTTGTTTGACTTAATATAATTAAGGCTAACAGCATTGGAAGTCGAATCCACGAGATATTCCTTGCTCTCTATCCCCCTGATTGATACGATTACACCCGTTTTCATCTGAAAATAAGCAAATTTTTCAAACATGGTGTTCTTCTATAAGGAGAAATCTCCTCCTTCTTTCATCACATTAGGGCTTGAAAGGCTTCCAAAGGTTGTCTCTTCATAAAAGCCCGATTGTTGATCATGGAGACAACACATAAAACAGACAGAACCAAATTTGGGTGTTCGTCATCCCTATTTCTATCCCCCTTGACAAAGCATAACAAGTAATTGGGGCAACGATTCAAGCTTAGTGACCTTAAAATCAAGCGCTTCGTGGTGGTCAACCCTTGCTTATCCACTTTAAATCTTCTTTCAATTTGCAATATGTTTTTTGGGGGGTATTGTTGTGAGGAGGCTCGCCTCTTTCATTATCCGTGATTCGTGTTTGTTTTGTTGTATGTCCAGGATTGATCGTATTTTTGAAGCCTCTCGTGCTTGCGGTTTTGTTCCTTGATCACAAGAGCTTCACATCCTCAGCTTCAATTTGGGAATCCGTTATCCAAATCTTATCCGAGCTAACGTTTACACTTGTGCATCACTTAAAAACACCTTAAGATTTACGAAGACAACCCTTCATAAAACATGAGACAATTTAAATTAATTCAGTATGGGGGATCTACTTATCGATTTGATTGTGCCTATAGTCGTTGTTTTCGTGTATTCTTGTTTTTACCACTAAAAATTTCAAAAAAATACCAAAATTTTAAAAAAATGAAAAAATTTAAAATTTTTCAAAAATAAAATAAGTGTTTTGTCACAATTTTGACTTTCCTGCTGGGTAGAATAAGAATAAATTTTGACTCGATCGAGCGTGTTGAGCTCTAGCTTGTTCCTTAACTTTTAGGCTAAGCGTTCGCGAATATTTGTGAAGAACGAAAAATGATAGAGTTGATTATGAGTTGGATGCTAAACAAGGATTAGTTAGAAATCTTAAGAGCTCATGAATGTAATTTGTGGCTTTTTCTCCCATAAGCTCTTAACCGGACTAATAATACGTGCTATTTTTGGAGATTAAACTTAAATCAACAATTTTTATGTAGTGGATAGCAAAAATTTTAGGCTTAGTTTAAATTTATACTTAAATTTTTCAAAAAGAAGTCTTCTCTATATATTGTAAAAAAATAATAATAATAATAAATAAATAAAAATATATATATGAAAAATATGATGAAAAATGAAAAAAAATTATAATGAATAATAAATATAAACTGTGGGCTGATAAAAGTTTGCTGCATCTTACCGGCTCACAACCGATGTTACATCCTTCTAAAGAAAGCCCATAGTAAAAATAATAATTCGAGGCTGATAAAAGTTTGTTGCATCTTGCCGGCTCACAACCGATGTTGCAGCCTTCTAAAAGGTCGAGGGTTACAATTGCATAATAGTTATGTTAATGTTAAGTGTAATATATGTGAATAAATAAATCTCTTTTTCGTAAATTTAAATATGCTTTTGAACTAAGACTATTTCGTTTTAAGTGGTGCTTTTTTAAGCTACGTATATACGGGAAACCTAAGAGTTTTTGAAACCGAAGGTCCGTGAGTCCCGATACTAGTCTCCGTGGGGTGTCAAAACCCTGGTCACTTAGCCGCAAGGTTGGGATGTGCCGAGACGAAAGTCACTACATGGGATGATCTCGCCTTTAAACTCATTATTCTTGGGTGGAACGTGAAGCATAGAAATTTTGCAAAGCATTGATCCATAGTTGAAATTCGAAATGGCACATTCACCTAATATATAATAATTGTCGGGAGTGAAAAGTTCACAAGTTACAAATATGAGTAGTGTTAGCATCTTAACTTATATTTAACGGTGATTTTGTTTTAAGCTTAGTTTGGAATAAGTGAAAAGTCGGGGATGATGAATTTATCTTTTTGAGCATTTTAGGATTAAAATGTTTTTTGTTCTATGATCCCTAAAAGTTGTAAAATAACGAAAGTCAAATATGTTGCTTAAAAGAAAAGTATAAAATAATAAGAAAAAAGGAAAAATACAAAAAATATGAGTAGGAATAAGTGTAAATATTTAAAAAATGGTAAAAACGGGGATTCTCGAAGCTATTGACTCTTTATTTCCCCTCGATGAACACTTAGCTACTTTTCGAGGTAATTAGTCAAGGGGGATCGAGATTCTTGGTTTTATTAAGTGCTTACTTATAACATTGCGTGAGGACACGCAATAGTTTAGTATGGGGGATTCTGGTATGCGTTTATTTACACATACCATTTACCTAATAAAACGACCATAAACGACCAAAAACGCACATAAAATGCCATAAATATGCTTGTTTTTGTGTTTATACCGTGCAGGTACCGGATATTCACTAAAGGACGAAAACAAAGCCAAACCAGACAAAACCGAGCACGGATTTGAAAAGAGCGCGAAAAACCGAGCACGAGAACGAAAAGATCGTGAAGCAAAAGTAAAAAATCGAAGCCAAGTCAAAAAGTCAAAATCAAGTCAAAGTCAACCCCGAGAAGTGGCATTGGAAAGAGCATCGAAAACCAAACCCGAAAACCTAAATTGTCAAAAGTGGGCCCACCTGTACCCACCTAGTGGGCCCGGGTCAGCCCACTTACATATTTCACTAAATTAAACCCTCTTTTATTAAACCCCAAAAAGCCCAATCCCTTTAAATAAACCCGACCCAACATTTGTGGCACAAAACACCACCTAACAACCGTTAGCCTTTTTAACCAAAACCCTATAACCCTGTTAGTCCCAAGGACTGTGGGTGTAAACCCACGATATAACCTCAGGGACTGTTTTTGCCAAAAATCCCCAAAGTTAATACACCACAAGGACTTAACTTGCAACAACACCATACAACTTGAAGGGCCTAACTTGCCAAAACCTCAAACTTTTCCCTGCTCACTCAAAACACTGTATATCTTCTTCCTTTTCCCGCCAAACTCCTTTTGGCACTATTCACCCCTCGTTTTCACCCCTGCAAACTGCCAAAGCAAAGTCACACCCCCTATAAACAAACCCCACATATCATAACACGCTGGCAATCCTCTAATTCCTTATTCGTTGATGGGACAAGTACGAAAATGAAGGGTTTAGATCATTGGGCTTGGAGAGCAAGCATAATTGATGGCTGAGATTGGGTCTTTGAGCTCTCTCACTCAACAAACACAACAAGCACACAAGGAAGACCTCCCAGCTTATAAAAAGAAAGAAGACAGAAATAGAGAGATGTCTAGGAGTAGTATAGTGTAGTTTAATTTTATGTCTTAACTTATGTTTTTAATTCTGTCTTTTATATTTAAGCTTTTGTAATCCTTTTTACTTAATGAAATTTCCATTTTTCAAGTTTTTATTAAAAACTGCCCTTTGATATCTCCAAACTGCTTATTTGATTTCTAGCTTATTAGTGCTTAAATTCTGCCTTATCTTGCTCCTTATTGCTTATATGGCTTATCTAAAATTTGGTATTCAAGAAAACTTTGCTTAAATTCGTTTGTGTTGCTTAAAGATGTCAAAATCCCTTTTTAAGGGGTGTTTGGCACTAGGTCTAAAGTGGGTCAAATTGGAATTTTTAATTGGGTTGGGTCCCCAAGCCAGCTTCAACTAGCTTAATTAAGTAGATTTAACCTGTTGTTTAAAGTTTTCAAAGTTTTAATCTCATTTTTAAGGTCCTAAGTAGTTATAGTTAGAATCTGTGGCTTTCTAGTCTTTCATATCAGCTTATTTGATAAAGTTTTGATTAACTGGCATCAAAGTGTGTTTCATTGTTGTTTTTTTATCCTATATGAAGTAGAGTAAGAGTGAGTTAAGCCTTAATTTGCCATATTTGTTTTTAGTCTAATATGTCATAGTTTATATTTAAGTTCTAAAAGTCCTTTTTCAAATCTGAAAATTAGATTAGCAAAAGTTGTTTTCAGAATCTAAAGTTTTGAGCATAAGCTCATTTGTTGTCAAAATTTATTCGTTTCAACTTATTTTGTAGTTTGAACTTGCTATTCTTGCTTAAAAGTAAGCCTGTATATAGGCATTTTCCTTTAAAAAGAAAACAAAAACTCAACATCTGCTGAGTAAAACAGCAGTTTTCCAAAGCCTTTTTCTTGGCTCAAAAGTTGTTCAAACTATCTTTAAATTGCTGAATTTGGAAGCCTATATGTCAATCCTTATGGGCATATAAGCCTCATGCCCATAAGGATCCATTAAGCTGCTCAAATTTAAGCTCTAAAGTGCTCCCAAAGGGTGTTTGATATCAACCTTGCCCCAAGTGCTTATTTGATTATCAGTGCTTTTTAATTTGATTTCTTTGCTTTTCTTTGATCCCTAGTGCTTATTAGACTTAGTTTATCCTCTATTTGTGCTTATTTCTGTTTCTCTTAGTGCTTATTAGTCTTAAATAGCATAGAAGTTTAGCATTTTTAGTGTTAGTGTAAAAAATAATTTTTCTGTCAGCTTATTAGTAACTTTTCTGGCTTATTTATTAGATTTCATAAAAAGTCACAGTTACAAAAATTGCTTATTTTGGTCTTAAGTTTAAGTTTTTAAAAAGAAAAATAAAAAAATGTTTACCAAAAAGGGAGGCATGGGGGTCGAACCCATGACCTCCCCTTTGCAAACTAAGCACCTCACACACAACCTCTGCTCCAAAAACGCCCTTGGGACTTCTCTGTCATAGTCCCCACTTTTTATTCTTTTAACTTTTAAAAAACGGTTTTGCTTATTTGCTTATTTGGCTTATTTGGCTTATTTCACAGCTTATTAGATTAGCACTTTGCACCATTTTATTTTTCATAGAATCTGCACTCTTTAAACTACTTTTAAGAATTTTTCCAGATTTTTCCCAATTAATTTAGTATTTTTAATGAATTTTTCTTTTTAAAACTGTTTTTAAATCATAATAAATAAAATAAAAGTCAAAAAAATAAAATTCTTTTTTTCAAAGTTTTCTTTTATCATTTAGGACCTAGGAAAAATAAATTTGCATCCGTAGGGCCAAAATTGTAAGATTTCGTTTTTTAAAGAACGGGTTCCGATCCCGTTCTCGTTTTCTTCGCGTTTTTAGCTCAAATCACTTCCGTTTTTGGTCTAGTTTTCTTTGTTCTTACTTTTTAGTCACTTAGGGTTAATTAAAAATTAAAAAATCAATTTAGGATTAAATTTTGATAATTTAGGTTTTTAAGTCGCGTTCGTTTTTAATTCCCGTTCTCGTTTTCGTGTTTTAGCTTTAAGTGCCTTTATAATTATGTTCCCTTAGACTTAGGATTTCCTTTTATGCCTTATTTATGCTTCCCGTAGAATTTTAGGACATCCATTTCTTTTTTATGCTTTCCCGTAGTTTTAAGTTTAAATTATCATGCCTTTGCTTGTTTTTCCCGTAGTTTTTAAGTTTTCCCGTTGCCTTTTTATGTTTTTCCCGTAGATTTAGAAAACCCATTATAACTTTGTTCCTCAAGCATCCAAATGTCAAACCAAATATGTAACCGTCAATTTCACGCTTCGTTGGGAGAACAACCCGGGTCCGGTTTTAAACTTTGTGGATAACGAAGTGAGAGACTGATACTTCCGGTTACTATACTACTACTATTGATATTATCCTATTTATTATATATTTATATATTTATTTATGTTTATATATAGTAAAGGAGACTAATCAGTTACCTAAAAACCTTAATCTCTTTACATTTGTGATTTTATGCATATATGATGTTTGTATAGTTAATCACCATCTAGGAAACTTCTTTACATGTAAAATGGATTTTTACTTGTGATCATGGTATAAAATACTTTGTCATGTGCTATAATGATGGTAAGAACATGTGAGAATGAAAGAATATAAACATTATACAAGTGTGGTTTATGTATAAAAAGTATATATATAAACTAGTGATTTTAAAAGTTACCTAATAAGTTTATAAGTATAAAGAGTTTTTGATCTTGTTATCTTGGACAATAATTGGACAAATCATGGACTAAGGACTTTAAGTATGTAGGACATGTGATATAAATGGTTGTAGAGGACTTGTAACAAGTTAGTAAACTAAAGAGTTACAAAAACAAGTTTAAACACATTATTAACTAAAAACCTAAAACATTATGTGTAAATTCTAAATATAACATATTTATTTTATGTTTTTATAAAATACTACAAGTTACAACGATCGTAGGCATGTAGAGAACTCGAAAAACCGATTTATAACGAAGGAGATACGCCATTTGCAAGTTACACGATAATAAACCTGTTTATAAAAGAAATTTTATAAAAACTCATTACAAACCACCTCTGATATAAAAGTTTGGATATTTTTCTCATATAGTACATATTTTTAGGATTCCAAAACATTAAGAATCATAATTTTCTGATCAATAACGTAGGAGTTATGGATTTTTCCGTGTTTACGATAATTAAAGTTTATAAAAATAATTTTATAAACTATGAACAATAAAAATCACTATTCATCTCAGATACATTTTGGAAAGTACATTAATTAGATAAAACTTTTAATTACAAAGACATGCTCGAAAGAATCACTAAAATCGAAGTTAAAACGAATAAGATACGACATTTACGAGTTTACAGCGATTAATTTAAAAAAAAAATTTATAAAAGTATAAGAACAGTAAAAAGTACTGTTAACCAGAGAACTTAAAATATGAAAATGTAATATTTTGATAACTCGTCTTAATACGAAAGCGTGGACATAAGAAACGTAAAAAACAGACTTAAAACGAGAAAGTTACGCCGTTTTTACTAAAGAGATATTCATAAACGTTTTTACTTTGTAAATATGATTTCACAAATGCAATTAGCTGGTGATGTAGCTATATAGAATTATATATGGTATTATTTAATCAAAGTTGTTGGGATTTAAAGACTTTAAGATATTCTTAGAGTTACTGCTGCTCAGGTATATATTAGGGTTGTCAAGCATAACTTAGTTGTGCTGGTAATACTAATGAAAATTATGCTAGGTAGTTAGTACTGGTAGTATAAAAGTTACTACTGCTAGTTACTACTGTTAGTATAATTAGTACTGTTATTATAAAGTTACTGCTGCTAGTAGAAGTTAAGACTGCTCAGAGATGAAGACTGAAAATATACTAAGTAGTTACTACTGCTAGTACAAAAGTTAGTACTGCTAGTGTATGTTAGTAATGCTAAACTAAACTTCTAAGTAGTTAATGCTGTTTGTGCTCAGTTATAACTGCTGAGTGATTACTACTGCTAGAAGGATTATGCTGACAGAGAAGGGATAAAGATTGATTGGAGAACAAGAATACTTACGAAGATAAGTATTAGTTATTTGTAAAGAAGATATGTATAACTTATTTGTTTAAGAGATTACGTTTGTTTATAGAAAAGATCATGATAACTTAGGAAAGTATTGTAAGCCTTGTAGGACTCCTTGGTGTATAAAAGGAGGTCCTAGGGCATAATGTTAGACACACACTTTTGATATTCGTAGCTTCAAGGTTTTGTAAACCCTAACACTATTAAGAGTGTTCGTTTTATATTGAGGCTGAAAGTTTGGTAATCTGTCTTGTTATTGATTTTGTGTTACTATTTCATTAGAATTCTTCTTAGTATCATTGACTAGATTCCGCATAGTCTTTGATATATTCAATCAAAGTTTCTACCATAGTTGTCTTAGATTTATTCAATACAACTAAGCCTTTTTACAAGCTAAGCAAGATCTATTCAAGTGGGATCAACACTTTCTAAGGTGATACCTTTAACATGATTCGGTCACCAACTTGAAATTCTAAAGGTTTACGCCTCACATCGGTGTAACTCTTCTGGTGATCATGAACGGCTTGAATTCTTTGCTTGATTTGAACAATCTTCTTGGTTGTCTTGTGAATAAGTTCTGGACCGGTGAGCCGAGCGTCTTCGACCTCGGCCTAACAAACAGGCGATCAACACTTTCGATCATAAAGTGCCTCGAATGGGGCAGCTTTAATGCTAGTATGATAATTGTTTTTGTATGAGAATTCAATCAACGGCAAGTGTCTATCCCAACCGTTTCCAAAGTCTATCACACAAGCGCGTAACATATCTTCTAGTGTTTGGCTGGTTCTTTCTCTTTGTCCATCGGTCTACGGATGGTAAATAGTACTTATATCCAAACGAGTACCCAAAGCCTTTTGAAATGCCCTCCAAAAATTTGACGTAAATCTACCATCATGGTTACAAATGATCGAGACTGGTATTCCGTGTCTCGTCATTACTTCTTTCATGTACAGTCTAGCCAATTTGTCCATAGAGTCATTTTCCCTCATCGGTAAAAAGTGTGTAGTCTTGGTAAGACGGTCTACAATTACCCTAATGGTATCATAACCACATGACGTCCTTGGGAGTTTGTGATGAAATCCATAATGATATTGTCCCACTTCCATTAAGGAATCTCAGGTTGTACCAACAAACCAGATAGTTTTTGGTGTTTAGCTTTGACCTTTAGACACGTCAAACACTTGCTAACATAAGTGGCAATATCGGCTTTCATGTTGGGCCACTAGTATAATTTCTTCATGTCTTGATACATCTTGTCGGAACTCGGATAAACAGAATTTTTTTGACTTGCGGGACTCATGCATAATCAAAGTCCTTAGGTCACCATAGCACGACAACCAACTTCTGTTATTCAAACACATTATTCCGTCAGCACGCGGTTCCAATTTTTCCTTCCTAGGGTTGTCTGATTCCCTTAAATTTTCAATCAGCGTACCTCACACATCTTCAGCACCAAGGTTTTTTGGTTTTCTTGCCTCAGTCTGAGCTTCCAATATTTGCTTGGGAAGATCCAAACCAATAGTCATCACTAAGGCTCGAACATGTAATGGCTTAATTCCTTCTTTTTTGCTTAAAGCGTCAGCCACTACATTTGCTTTTTCCAGGTGGTAACGAATTTCACAATCGTAATCATTGAGCAACTCTAACCAATGACGTTGCCTCATGTTCAACTCCTTCTGGTCAAGGATATGTTGTAAACTTTTATGATCAGCGAACACAGTACACTTTGTTCCATACAGATAGTGTCTCCAAATCTTTAGAGCGAACACTACTGCTCCTAACTCCAAGTTACGAGTCGTGTAATTATTCTCATGAATTTTTAGTTGTTGTGATGCATAAGAACTGCTCGTTTTGCATTAAGACATCACCTAATCCTTTTTGCAAAGCATCGCAATAAACAATAAATTTCTTAGCTCCTTCAGGTAAAGCCAAGATAGGTGCATTGCACAACTTCTCTTTCAACAGTTAGAAAGCTGCTTCTTGTTTGTCACCCTAATCAAACTTAACCTTCTTCTGGGTTAGCTTGGTTATTGATTTGGCGATCTTAGAGAATCCTTTAATGAATCTTCGATAATAACCTGCGAGACCTAAAAATTAACGGATCTCCGTTGGTGACTTAGGAGATGCCTAATCTTTAATTGACTCGATCTTGGCGAGATCTACGTAAATGCCCTTACTATCAATTACGTGTATGAGGAACTGTACTTTGGGAATCTAAAATTTACACTTAGAAAATTTGGCATACAACTCCTCATTCTTAAGCAATTCCAAGATTAACTTGAGATGCTCTTCGTGCTCTTGTGTGGTCTTTGAGTAGATCAGAATATCATCAATAAAGACAATCATGAATTTTTCCAGGTATGGTTTGCGTACCCGATTCATGAGATCCATAAATACAGCCGGTGTGTTAGTCAAACCAAATGACATAACTTGAAATTCATAATGTCCATATTGAGTTCTGAATGCGGTCTTAGGGATGTCTTCTTCACGAACCCTTAGTTGATGATAACCCGACCTCTGGTCGATCTTTAAGTAGACACTCGACCCTTGAAGTTGATCGAACAAATCATCAATCCTTGGTAGTGGATAATGGTTCTTCACCGTTAGCTTATTTAGTTCCTGGTAGTCGATGCACATCCGGAATGATTCATCTTTCTTTTTGACAAACAAGACTGGAGCTCCTCAAGGTGAGGAACTGGGTCTTATAAAGCCTTTGTCGGAAAGTTCCTGCAGTTGATCTGACAATTCTTTCTTCTCGAATGGAGCCAATCGATAAGGCGCCCGTGCTACAGGTGCAGCACCAGGTACTAAATCGATTTGAAATTCCACTTGGAGGGTTGGTGGAATACCCAGCAAGTCCTCAGGAAATACTTTAGGAAAGTCTCAAACAATTGGTACATCTTCAAGTAGCTTCTCTTCCGACTTGTCTTCATCCTTCTTTGTGGTAACATGTGCCAAAAAGACATGACATCCTTTCAGCAAATACTTTTGAGTTTTGGTGCACGAGATGACGTTTAATTGAGACTCATGCTCGTTGAACAATTAAGATCTCATCTCCAAAGGGAATACGAATGATCTTCTCATCATAGACGATTACATCATGATATTTTGATAACCAGTCCATGCCAATTATGATGTCAAAACTACCAATCTCTACAGGCATTAAATCAATGTTGAATGGATGATTCAAAAAATTCAAAGTGCAACCCCGTATAAGTGTATTGACCTAAATTATTCTACCGTCAGCTAACTCGATGTCATAACCATGGTCTAGTATAGTTGGAATGATATCAATCAAAGAACTAAATGCAGTAGACATGAAACTCCTATCGGCACCAGTATCAAATAAAATCAAAGCATAATGGTTGTTTAGGAGGAACGTACCTGTGACAACATTGGAGTTCGGGTTTGTCCCTGCAGTGCCCACACCATAAGTCTTGCCACATCATTACCACTTCCAGCCTGATTTCCTTGATTCTTGTTCTTTATTTTTGGGCAATTACTCTTGAAATGGTCTTGAGCTCCATACTTAAAGCAAGTGAGAACTCTTTGATTTGCCCCTAAGGCTCTTTGGTTGTTGTTGGTAGCAACAGTTGGGCTTCTATAGTCACGGGTTAGATGGTCAGTCCTCTTGCAGTTGGCACACTTGGGGGCGCACTGTCCATCATGATAGTAGTTGCATTTAGGACACATATGTTTAGATCCTCTGTATGGTTTCTTTTCCCTAGGCCCTGTAGTATAGGCTCGTTCCACATTGTGCCTTTTGAAAGGCTGCTGATGGTTTTAATTATTCCTTGAAGTGTCCTTAAACTTCCTTTTGTTTTCCGCTTGACGTTCAGCCAAATTACGGATCTTTTGATCCATCAGTTCGGTTGCAAACTCAATTGCATCCTGCATTTTCTTTGGCTTAGACGCCATCACACTTCCTTGGATCATGTCGGGAAGACCACCAACATATTTTTCAACTTCATTCGATTCTTCGGGAAACATTCTCCAGCACATCAATGCCAGTTCTTGAAAACGTTGATTATAACTTAGCACATCGGTACCTTTCACCTTTAAGTTCCACAGTTCAATTTCCAGCTTTTTAATCTCGCCTCTCAGACAGTATTTATCGGTCATTATCTTTTTCAATGTTTTCCATGGCATTGCATATGCAACATCATGTCTGACAGTCCTAACGTGGGAGTTCCACCACGTCAAGGCATTTCCTTGAAGAGTACAAGTTAAAAACTTAATCTGGCATGCGACAGTGCAGTTGCTTATATGGAAAATAGATTCCATCTTTTCGAACCACTAAGTAAGACCAACAACTCCTTCGGTACCCTTAAAATTTAGGGGTTGAAATTTAAGGAAGTCAGTGTAGGTGCACTCGCGAGCAGCTCGCTCTGTCTTTCTGCTACCAGTTCCCGCATCATGGCCGTCATCACCATTTCTACTGGTTCTGTTTGCTTCAATTTTTGCCAATGCATTAGCAACTCCTTGGGATATAAGTGCCTTAATTTGAGCATCGGTCATAGGGGTAGTGGTTGCGGTGGTTCTTTTTGGTGGCATTTTCTTCAAAATCACAAGAAAATATAATACACGTTATATTTCAAACAATCATAAACGCGACATGACATATGAAAAATAAATAAAATGAGATTACAACACACAGCGAGATATACAACTGAAGTGAAATCAACAATGACATAAATAAATCAACATCCATATATAAAAATGTCGATAATCATACATGATAGTTTGGTTACAATGACCAGTACAATGAGATACAAAATAAAAATATGGTCCTAAGGCAATGCTAGCTGGGAGTTATTCATAATACTTAACATGCCATATAAGATAGCTAAAAGATGAACAAAATCTCTGCAGCCTACTAGCAAGGAGTTACCCATAAAACTTAGCAGGCTATGCAGGATAGCTAATAAATGATATAATACTAACAGCTACTACCAGCATTAGCTGGTCTGTCCTATGGCTTTGGATCTCTAGCGTGGTCTGGCTCTCTAGCCTCCAATGTCTGAATACGTCTAAGAGTTGTAGTCAACTGTGTCTGAAGTGACGAAGTCTGAGCTACCAATGTCGCAACTAGAGTCTTTAGTGATCCAATGCGAGTATCCTGTATCTAAATCTTAATCTCATGTGTGTTCACATGTGCTCGATATGCTTGGAGCTTAGCATTTACTGCCTTGCTTGAGTTCATGAAATGTAACCATGCTTCCCGGGCGTATCCAGCCTCGTTGTTTAAAAGTTTAGCTGTGTGGCGGTAGAATCGCCTATCTCTAAGCAATGTGTTGACTCATCCCCTCTAAAGAGCTCTGTCATCCTGGGCGTCCTCTAATCAAACATATATCTCATGGGTAACCCGAGCAAGAGTAGTGGCAAGATCTATCACTCTCTGGCTCAAATCCTCTATAGTAGGTAATCTCTCATCCATGTCCTCAACCATGTCATCCCAAACATCCTCAATCCTATAGCCAACCTCTTTGGACATAAGACGTGCAACGGTGACATCTACAATAGCAACCTCCAATCCGGACTGTCTAGCAGCAGCAGCTGTTGAACTCTCGCCAACCTCAAACCTACCAGTGGAGCAGTAAAACGAGCTCTCTTCTGAAATGACATGTTCGCCTTGGGAAGATCATCTCTATGTGAAGTAGATGGTAGTAATAGGGGTGGTGATGGTATATCTGATGGATGATGGATGGGTGGTGATGCAGCACTCAACCGAATCTCGGCTGCCCTGTAGCCTAATGGTGCCTCATCATAAGTAGGGCTAGTATGGGTAGGTGGTGATGGTAGAGGTAATGGTGGTGAGGGAATCTGGGGGAGTAGGGAAGATAGTGGAGTAAGTGGAGATGGTGGAGGTGATGAAGGTAGTGCAGTAGCAACCGTAGCAATGAGTGCCTCAGTAGCAGCTGCCATCGGTGTTTGAGGTCGGATGGACATCTTAGCCGTGCGATGCCTAGGTGATGGTACATGTGTAGGTGCAGACTCATTGGTCTTGAATGCCTTTGTATCCTCAGCTAAGGGTACAGGGTCATCAACCGGTATAGCAGAAGAGTCGATCGAAGCTAGATGCTCCTCCTCCTCGTCATCATCCTCAGAAGCCTCCTGCTCATCATCATCATCATCATCGGATGACTCATAATCATCATCGTCTCCTCCATCGGCAGGATAGTAGGTAGAATCCTCCTCAAGGTCCTCTTTTGGATCCTCCTTGTTGGGAATTATATTTGAGTTGATAAGACAAAACATATGAAAGATGAATGACTTAAAAGACAAAAGAGGAATTCTTCAAAAGATGGAAGATTACAGAAGATTTCCTAGAAGATAATTATAAAAGTTAGGAAGATTTAGTTGTTTCCTAATACTTATCCTTTGTAAACCTAATATCTCTAGTATATAAAGAGATATAGGTCGTATAGTTTTCTGTGTGTCAAAATGTAAACACCAGGAAAGTATGTGTGTGTGTTCTAGGCGTCAAGTCTTATTGTAAACGCCTAGGGTTGGTTGTGTTTTAGCCTCAAGATCAATGTTCCATTGATCCTGTTAGATTAGGTAACCGTTCTACGATTGATCACGTAGAATTAGGGATTGTAGTAGTCATGTATCATAGAAGATAATAATGAAAAACCTTGTGTTAATAACAATGATTCTAGGTATTGAATATTCCGCCTTTGTTATTAATTTATCCTAGATATAAGATCTAAACAATCTGAGCTTACAACGATTCTTTAATCTCCACAATTGGTATCAGAGCCTGGTGGCTCTCGATCTAGGATCTACAAGGTTTTTGAAGTCGAACCTATGAAGGAAAAAGAAGAAGATACAATGGTTCGAAGTGTTTTTGGTTCCTTTGGTACAAGATAATATTGGTAAATATTAGGGTTGGTTATGTTTTAGCCCCAAGATCAATGTTTCATTGATCCTGTTAGATTAGGTAACCGTTCAACGATTGATCACGTAGAATTGGGGCTTGTAGTAGTCATGTATCATAGAAGATAATGATGAAAAACCTTGTGTTAATAACAATGATTCTATGTATTAAATATTCCGCTTTTGTAATTAATTTATCCTAGATATAAGATCTAAACAATCTGAGCTTACAACGATTCTTTAATCTCCACAATTGGTATCAGAGCCTGGTGGCTCTCGATCTAGGATCTACAAGGTTTTTGAAGTCAAACCTATGAAGGAAAAAGAAGGTACAAGTTTATGCTTTTGATATTTAAATCATATTTGATGCTTCTAGGGTTTTCTATAAAACCTAATTTGATCAAGCAAAAGATACAATGGTTCTACAAACAACAACTATAACTTTACACCTTAAACCTACAAACATTCCAGTTCCTACGCTACTTAACAACTACTTTACTACTTCTACGTACTACAACACCTCTCTTAACATACTACTACCGATAATTATTAACCAACCACCACCAACCAACCTAACACCACCGAACACCTATCCACCCACCACCACCCAAACCACCAACCAACCATCAAACCACCACCAAAGTGAACCAACCACCAAACCAACCCCCACCAACCACCACCCTCCAAACACCCACCACCACCCAGCTCCCTGCGCACCCCACGACCACCCAAGATCCTCTTAACAGTGCTTTATACACCACCCAAACACCCTCAGCCACAACTCCAACCCTCATCCTCGGCCCCACTTACCACCATCACAAAGACACTTCAAAAGGTATCTCCTGACCCACATTAATTATCAAACCCAACCAAACCCCCCCCCCCCACCCCCATCCCCGCTCACACCCCCCTTACACTACCCCCCCCCCCCCCCGTACCATCTCTGTCCTTCTCCCGAAACAAACAACACACCCCAACTACTCCAGGGGGGGGGGGCCACCACAAAAACACCAAAGTCACAGCAACGAAAAGAATAATATAATACGACTCGCAATGATGAAATACAACTACGACTTTCCATGTATACCCAAACACTTAATCTCTCCATCACAAACCTAGTAACAAAAACCGAATCATCATATAAATCAACACACACAGAAACTACAACAACATATACATACAAACAAACAAACAACAACACACACCCACATAGCAGAAATACACCATCTAACCAGATCTATTCTCTTTACTCGCACACTTTCTAAACCTCTAATCTGTATTCTCAACTGCCGAAAGGTAATATAGTACTCACTCTGAGCTCTCTTACTACTACTTTACTTACTGAAACTTCTGGTACTTACTACTACTTACTACTACTCCTAACTCTTACTACTCTCCTTCTTAACTAGCATCTGCCCACCACCCCCAAACCAACCCAAAAATCCACGCAAACCCAAACAACACACACACCCACCCAAACCCAAACCTAACACCACACAACCCACTCCACAACCCACCATACCCATACCATCCAACCAACCACACCCACCCCAAACCATCAAATACACCCAACTGAACCACTAGACCAAACCATCACCCGATCCCTCAAAAAATTTAAATGTTCGCTATCAACTAAACAAAACAATGTCCCGTCGACTAAATATTGAGGGGGGGGGAGGGGCATGGGACAGTGATGACACAAGGGGGGGGGGGGGGGAGGGGGGGGGACTTCCCACATAAACGCTTTTCTTGACCACGGCGCGCACACAGGAGCTGCCGTCATACACACAACAGCTTGCACCACTATCAAAGAAACAACTGGTGAAAATAGATGTGAGGGGGTGGGGGGTTGGGGGGGGGGGGGGTGGGGGGGGTGGGGGGGGGGGGGGGGGGTTGGTGGGTGGGCGGGGGGGGTGGGGGGGGGGAGTGATGGGGGGATGGGGGGGGGGTGCAGGGGGGCAGAGGTGGGGGGGGGGGGAGGGCAGTGGGAGCAAGCAATCAGTCTGGTGTCACACTCTATTCTTATTACATTCATATATATATTATCTACATTTTTTATCGCGTGGAGTGAGTTCTTTGGGGCGGTGCGGGGTGGAGTGGGGGTGTGGAGCTTTTATCTCTGGAGTGTGAGGTTATGTCTTCGGGAGGAGGTTAGAATTTAAATAGTGTGTGGGTTAGATTATTTTATGGTTATGAGGTATGGTATGGGGTAGGTGGATTGTGTGGTAGTTGGGAGGTTTTAGATATGGTTTGTTTCATTTAGTTGATACATCTGTATATGGGTGATATGATGCTTACTTGGAGGTGTAAACAATGTAGAAAGGATGTCTATATACATCGCGCTCATCAGTAAAATTTATATCTTATAATGTTTAGTCTATAGTAATGCAAACTATCACGTATAATATTCTTTATAGTCATACTGTTATAGAATCATCATTATTCTCTGCTCTATCTCTATCTCTATTGACGAGCGAGGTTGACTATGTACGATAGAATGTGCGAGAGATGAAAAACTGATTTGAGCGCGGAGAGAGATCACGCGCGAGTGAGCGAGAGAGCGAGTCGAACGAGCGAGTGAGAGTCAGAGTATATGGATGAGAGGTCATCAGCGGTGGTTGTGTTGAGTAGTATATATCACTATCGTGTGTGAAGTAAAAGGAGGTTGTAGGTGATTAGGGATATGTTGGGTGTGATGGTGATTTTCAAGGGGTAGTGCCAAAATTAGAACCATACACACCCCTCTCAACTATCAATTGAACTTCGGGGCATCGTATGTAACAAACCTCCTACCACAGCACACCGCGATTTGGATGCCCTACACATCAACCCAAGCGTATCCTCCCAAACCACATCAACAAAAACCAGAGTCACATCTAACTCCACCAACCTACGAGCTGCATAAGTCACTAGCTCCAACGATACTGATTAATCATGCACCAACTGAGCAACCCGTATGACGATACTTGTCACTAGCTGATCGACGAACTCTACTAGCTCTACGCACTTACCTCTCTACCGAGCACTTAGCAACAGCCGGTATTGTTGTGATATGTTTTGGTAAAAACCCTAATTCGTCTAGGGTTTGGTCGTTCCTTGGTGTAGTGCATAATTCGTCTAAGGATGCACGTCTATCAGAAGCAGCCGCTACTATTATTGGATCTAACAGAGGTTTGTATTATTCGTTGAAACTTAGTACTATTGGTGTTTATATTACTACTGCTCTTGGAAAGCAATTAGTACTGCTCGAATTTGTGACAGATTAGCAACAGATCAGTGACACTTAAAGGGTCACTAATAGCTATGGGAGGAAGGAGAATGCTAATTTTGTGATAGATTTGTGACAGCTTTGTGACACTAAAAAATGTCATCTGGATACTTAAAAAAAAGGTATCCTTAAAAAGTGGTTACAAGTTAGTACTGCTCGCGTTGATGTTGAAAATTGAGAAAAGGTTGAAGTCGTTCATGGTTATTGATAAGGAGAATACGACATTTGACATAATGATTTTCAAAGGCAGTTTGGACTACGTTTCACATATTTGGAATTACAATTTGTTGAGGTATTTCTACTGCTTGATATTTATTAGTACTGCCATTGAAGTTTAGAGTTGCTAACAGCCAAAGAAGAATCAAAGGAAGGTTAGTACTGCTGGTTTGTGATTAGTACTGCTTCGTTTATAGTTAATGCTGCCATGATTATATTAGTACTGCCAGTTGAAACTTTGTACTGCTAGTAATGGGCTTAAAGAAGGTTTATACTGCCAATAAAATTTTAGTACTGTTCGTTGATAATTAGTACTGCTCGCAATGAAAGTTTGTACTGCTAGCTTTGTCAAATATCGGACAACACACAGTTTTTGGATCTCGTACAACGCACACAAAAGGAAGTTAATACTGTTGTTGTTATTAGTACTGCTAGGGTTAGCAGTTACTACTGTTGGACTTAAGCTAAGGTTTGTGCTGCTTATATATTTAATACCGCCAATAGAAAGATGTTTTCTACTGTTGGTTACTACTACTTGGTTTAAGGGGAAGCTAATAATTCAGATTCATTTAAATGTTCTTAAATGTTTAAAAGGCTCGTTTTTGGATTTCTTTGATTAATTGGTTACGAAGAAGATTGATCATGACTTATTTGACGTTGAAGTGGAGTTTTCACAGGTTTGTGTTCTTATCATATCTCAAATGGCTTACAACATTTGGAGGTAACTTGTTTGTGTTTTCAATGTTGTGACGAAGACTTGTCAAAATCAAGCAAAGGTGTGTGATTTTTCTTATGGTGCTCAATGCTCACATTTGCTATCACTTTGGTTATGTGTCTCATAGAAGATGAGGATTTTTGTCAAGAGGTTACAATCTACTTATATTTCACAGATTTATTTATAAGTTCAAAGTCACGTGGATAGTACAAGATATAAGACACAAGTTTGGGTTATTCTTCTTCAGCATCAAGTTCGTTATACTTAGTTTTCTTCATCAGTAATCATTACATAGAGCCTACAGAATTGAAGATTCAAGAAATGGTTAACATATGGGTTTCAGGGGAAGCTTATTGTTAAAATATTTAACCATTTACATGCATCATCGAGGTGAAGGTTTTTACTACTGTTAATCATTATTACTACTGCTAGTGTGAGTTTCTACTACTCAAGTTCATTGTTCTTATTGTGCTTAATGGTGGGTAATTTAAGAAGTTAGAAGGCTTGGATTAGAAGTGTGATATTGGTTTGTAGTGTTCAAGATAAAGTTGCTTACATTCATAAGTCTCCTATTTGATTATGACAAAAAGGGGAAGAAGAATTACAAAGAAGACGTGCAACTTACAAATCCTTGGTGGAATTGCATGGATCCTTATTCTTTCATATATATTAGCTTTAGGGGAAGTTCGTGTTTATTTTGGTTTTGTCATTATCAACTAGGGGAAGATTATTAGGAATTATATTTGAGTTGATAAAACAAAACATATGAAAGATGAAGGACTTAAAAGACAAAGGAGGAATTCTTCAAAAGATGGAAGATTACAGAAGATTTCCTAGAAGATAATTATAAAAGTTAGAAAGATTTAGTTGTTTCCTAATACTTATCCTTTGTAATCCTAATATCTCTAGTATATAAAGAGATACAGGTCGTATAGTTTTCTGTGTGTCAAAATGTAAACACCAAGAAAGTGTGTATGTGTGTGTGTGTTCTAGGCGTCAAGTCTTATTATCGACGCCTAGGGTTGGTTGTGTTTTAGCCCCAAGATCAATGTTCCATTGATCTTGTTAGATTAGGTAACCGTTCTACGATTGATCATGTAGAATTGGGGCTTGTAGTAGTCATGTATCATAGAAGATAATGATGAAAAACTTTGTGTTAATAACAATGATTCTATGTATTGAATATTCCACCTTTGTTATTAATTGATCCTAGATATAAGATCTAAACAATCTGAGCTTACAACGATTCTTTAATCTCCACACTCCTCTGGATCGGAGTCAGCAATATAGCCTGGTGATAGGGTTGCAGGTGAAGCATCATCTGGTAAAGGCTGATCCTCCATAGGTGCCTCAATGTCAGATGGCACTAAGTACTCTGGGTAATCAGGCTCAGGTACATATTCTGGAGAAAGCGGTGCATGCTCTGGATCCTTAGGGTCAGGCACATAGTCTAGAGAAGGTGGTGCCTCTGCAGGTGCCTCTGGCTCCTCATCAAAAACCCACTGGAACCTCCATGGATCTGAAGCGGTATAAACAGATGTGTAAGTGACCGTGGATGAAGACATGACTGCTGAAACAATAAAATAAACTCATATAAGTATATTAAATAAGACCAGTATAGTATATACGTAATATAATATAAAAACGTATATAGATCATGTAAGCACTAGTTTAACCAACTAATGCAACCGAATAGTGTATTTATGTCCCGTGAAAACATTTGTATGATGCAATGTTTATGAAAACGGTTATAGTCCAAGTAAAAACATTTGACCTGGTTCTCTATAACCTTGGCTCTAGATACCAATCTGTAACACCCCCAAATAGGGTTGCAGCAGAATATGGGTCTAAGAGTGTTACATCATAGAACAACGGCACAAGATATGAGAACGACATTTATATGAGTCGTTTGAAAATGATAATTAGATTTAATAAATTTTTTGTTACAAAAGCCCATAGCTTAATTTGTTCATCCTTGAAAAGTGTAAAGATTTTAACACATAACAAATACTCCAAAATGTAATGCACATAAATCTTTATGGTAATGTGACTCCAAAATGGTGACCACCAATGTATCCTTGTTTATTGCCTTATTGACCTGAGAAAAACATGCTTTAACACGTCAACATAAAGTTAGTGAATTCACAGGTTTAAGTAATGTATAAAGTATGACCGCAAGATTTCCAAGTGTAAGACATATAACACATACAATATCTTAAAATGTAAGTATGAAATGCACTAATCTCATGACACTGAAGTTAGAACATATATGTATGCAAATAATGTGCCCGTGTAGATGTTCAACCCGCAACATCCAAATTGTTCCAACATGGTATACATTCGTCGTTTTGGTACCTCCGAAACTAGTGAGCACTACTCACCCGAATGGGAATGTCAATCCCAAATAGATCTATTCATAACATTCGCGCTTACAATCTAGTAATTAACAGTTCATGATTCATAGGCATAGTGGGTTATAGCTACTTAGGCAAACTCGTAATTTGTTAAAAGTGTACTTGCGTCCAAAAGTAAAACAATGCATATTTCTCACCCCGAGAATTGTAAATCACTGGAATCGTATAAAAATGGGCTATGAACTCACCTCAAGTGAATGATTGATTATCTAAATCAAGTATGTGAAATGTCTCGCGGAATCCGAGTGCAACCTAATTAATTATAGGCCGTATAAGTATAATGTATTTAATGTAATTACAATATCATAACTTATATAGTTACACCACCACCTAATAGTTTTTGTTTAATTTAAAAAGTCAAAACAATATTTAAATCGTATTTGTTAAATAAATATCTATTTAATTGTACCCATAAAGAAAAATATTATTTTTGCTCAACAATGTATTATTTGTTAATAATACTAGATTTAATATTTTTATTGATTATATAATGATATTATATATATAATTTAATTGATTTTATAAAAATAGTGTACAAAGGTAAAAATAGTGCACAAGGTTTAATAAACCGCATATCTTTATCGTTTTAACCCTGTTTTATACGTTCCTTATGCCCACGGTTTCGTATTAAGAAAATCTATCAAAATATTACATTTATAATATTTTAGCTACTGATGAACAGTAACCTTTATAGATTCTGTGGAAATATATAAAACTACTTTTATATATTTAATCTTTGTAACATTATAAAAATCATAACTCGTTCATTTTAACTCCGTTTAGCTTGTTCTTTATATGTATGGAATCATGACAGATAAACTATTTGAATAAAATATCAACTGATTTTATAAAAATTTGTGTCAAATCAGTAGCTTCAAAATATTTATAAAATTACTTTTATAACTTTAAATCTTTTAAAACTCGTAACTCATTCGTTATAATTTGGTTTTTAGTGTTCTTTATAGTTTTGGATTTCTTATGAAAGTTTACTATTCATGAAAAATAATCAATATTTTTATAAGTTTCGTACAGAAACAGTAAAATTATATAAAGTTACTTTTTATATAAAACTTGTAAAAAACATAACTTTCTTATTTTAAATCCATTTTAGTGTACTTTATACCCATGGTTTCACAATTAAATAATCTAACACTTTTATTATGATCTTAGAATTTATCATTTTCTGCTCAGTAGCCAATTTTATAAAATAACTTTTATAAAAACACTTTTATATTTTTAATTATCGTAATCTTGTAAATGGCATAACTTCTTCGTTATAGCTTGGTTTTTCGTGTTCTTTATATGCTTACGATCCTTATAATATGTATTTTTTTTAATAAAATGCGTCCATAATTTTATAAAATTCAAATTCTAACAGAATCATTAAAACAATATGCTTTTATATATATGAAATTTATAACTAGTTTTATAATTTATAACTTGATTAATTAGTACAAGTCCTCTACCTTAATTTATACCATATGTCATACATATTTTAGGTCCTCATATCCATGTCCATAACTCTTGTCCAAGTACCAAGTCCTCATGATAATTTGTACATAACTTTTGTAAGTAAATTTTCAACAAATAAATTATCAAATGACTTCATAAATTAATCTCCACTGATATAAAGTGTATCTTTGCATTTTAACACCATTTTATCATAGACACATATATATTCGAATCCAAGACATGCTTACTTTATTTTATAAATCATGAAAACAAACATTAGGTGATGATTAACATAATAACAAGTATGCAAAATAAGTGAATGAATAAATGAAAAGATTAGGGTTTAAGTAGACC